>CM076581.1:1010365589-1010664170 GCA_034641835.2 Pinus albicaulis | reverse complement strand
TTGGTTGTTCTACTTTATCAGAACATAGAGCTTCTGCTCACTGACTCGCTCTTATCTTTGTGTTGTGCTTCGCATTGCGATTTTTGCTTCGTTTCGATTGGTTTTCTTGAGTTCCATAGGCTAGGGTTTTGTTGCAATTTTCGAAGAACTTTTCTTGCTTCTTTGGAGTCTTTGTTTGCAACAAGTTTGCACTATTTGTCTAGGCTGAGTGGCTGAGTTTTTGGTTTTCCGTTGCTCTTATTGATCTTGCTACTGTTAGATTTATAAGGTTTGGGAGCATTGTTGAAGTTTGTGCTTGAAATTCGGTCTCGTTTTGGTTTGGATTTTGATAGTTGTACTTGGTCTTTTCGAGCTCTTGCTTTATAAAACAAAAAAGCCCAAAAAACATTTGTTTTTCTTTTTGTTTTTGCATTTCAAAAACTCAAAAAACATTGTGTTTTGTTTTTGTTTTTGTTGTTGCATTTTTATTTTTGTTTTGCCATATCTTTTGGAGCTTTTGTGAAGTTTCTTGCTTCTAGTTTTCGGCTTGATTTTGAGGAGGAGTTGTCATTTGATTCCTTCTTCTTGTTTTTAAGTGTTTTTGCTGTCTTATATTAAGAGTTATTGTTTTCAAGAATTAGCTTTCTGGACGACAAAAGATGAGTTAAAACTGAAGGAGCTTTTTGGGAGATTTCACTCTGTTTTAAGAGATTTTTTGCATCTTAGGATTTACATGCTTGTAGTGATTTGCATTAGGTGCATTTCAGCATTTAGTTAGCTTCTTAGTTTTTGTGAGTGTGAGTTTGCAATTCGAAAAGAAAAATACAATTGTTAGTCTCGTAGAACCTGTATAGAGATTACTTTTCATCGAAAGACAAAGAACTGCATGTCAAACCAGGAGGTAACTCTTCAAAACTAGAATATGTATTAGTTGAAGAATGTACATGCTTATATAGATGGGAGGTGAGGCTATTGGGATTCAGCTCCCAATGACTCTTGGCCTTCCTTATTTCCTAATAATAAATAATATACAAAAATACATATGCACACCCATCCATAGGATTAGGTGTCAACATTCCCCCCTTTAATTCGAAGGGATGTTGGTGAGTCCAAGCATCGATCTGAACTTTTCAAACTTCTCTCTTCCAAGTGCTTTGGTGAAGATGTCAGCAGTTTGCTCATTTGTGGAACAATGATGTAGATGGATGGTTTTGGCCTGAACATGATGTCGAATGAGATGGTACTTTGTATTTATGTGCTTTTTTCGATCATAGAACTTTGGGTTCTTGGCCAACTTTATTGCAGAAGTGTTGTCGATCATGAGTGGAGTGGAATACATTTGTTTCATCTGCAAATCTTCCAGGATTTTCCGGAGCCACACAATTTCCTTTGTTGCTTCAGCTGCTGCCACATATTCTGCCTCGGTCGTGGAATCTGCTGGAACTGACTGTTTGCGTGATCTCCATGAGACAGCTCCTGATCCTAGACTCATGGTGTAACCTGTAGTAGACACCCCTGTTTCTTTGTCGCCATCAAAGTCTGAATCAGAGTATCCGGTCAAGATGAAGTCGCCTACCTGTGTATATTCGAGTCCAAAGTCTTGAGTCCCCTTCAAGTACCTTAGTACTCTTTTTGCAGCAGACCAATGTCCTTCACAAGGTTTTTGCATGAACCTTGAGAGGATTCCAACAACAAATGATATGTCAGGTCTGGTGGTGGTCAGATAGATAAGACTTCCTACAAGCTGTCTATACTTAGTTGCATCCTCAAATTCCTTCCCTTCAACAGATGTGAGCTTCAAGTTTTGTTCCATTGGAGTGCCTAAGGGTTTACAGTCATCCATGCCAAATTTGTTCAAGAGATCTCCAATGTAATTCTTCTAAGAAAGAAAGATGAATTTAGGATGTTGAATTACTTCAATACCCAAATAGTAATGAACATGACCCAAATCAGTCATTTCAAAACCTTTCTTCAACTCTTTCTTCATGGATGCAATATAGCTCTCATTGTTTCCTCTTATCAAAAGATCATCTACATATACCACAAGATATACAACTGTTTTTCCAACTTTCTTAACAAACAAAGTTGCATCATCAAGATCAAAGTGTTTGAAATCAAGTTTCAGAAGATGATCGGTCAACTTCTCATACCAGGCTCATGGTGCTTGCTTGAGGCCATACAAGGATTTCACAAGTTTGCAAACTTTGTGTTCTTGACCCTTTATCACAAATCCTTCTGGCTGGGACATATAAACTTTCTCCTTTAGATCTCCATTCAAGAAGGCTATTTTTACATCCATCTGATGGACTTTCCATCCATTCTGAGCTGCTAAGGCAAAGAGAGTCCGGATGGTGGTCCATTTTGCTGTGGGGGAAAAATTTTCTTCATAATCGACTCCTTTTTGTGCGAAACCTTTTGCCACAAGCCTGGCCTTGTGCTTGTCAAGTGAGCCATTTGCTTTATACTTATTCTTGTAGACCCACTTACAGCCAATTGGTTTTGTTCCCAAAGGCGGATCAACCAGCTTCCAAGTGCCATTCTTTATCAAGGCATCATACTCCTTTTGCATCGCTTCCTTCCATTCATCATGAGAAGCGGCTTCTTTGAAGGAAGTTGGTTCATGATTTGTAGACAAACTCAATTCATAGTTATAAGCAATATCCATATCAACAGGAGAATTAGAATTATCTACGTCACCTTCGTTTTGTTTAATGGAACTTCTTGTTCCTGTTTTTCCAACCTCATCAGGATGAACATTCTCCAGTGTCTTTGTCAGCCATTTGGGAGGACCTTTCTGAGATGGCCCAGGCTGGTCATTTGACCGAGTTGGGATTGATTCAAGATTCAATCTCCCAATTCTGTCAATCACATCATCCAATGTGTCATCCGTGGTTGTTTCTTCATGTGGGGGAGAGTGTGGTTCAGGAAATGATTCCACAGTTTGATTCAATATCGGAATCCCCCCTTCAAGGTGTGGAATCACATTATCACATTCTTGGAAAGACTTTTCATGTGTGAATCTGTCCAGGCGATCAAGTTGCCGCTCAACAACCTTGTCACTCTTGGAGGATTCAAGAAATATGACATCTCTTGCTATCACAAACTTCTTATTTGCTTCATCATAGAGACGATATCCTTTGGAGGTATTGGAGTACCCCAAGAAGATACATTTTCTGCTTTTAGCACCAAGTTTGTTCCTTTGACCCTTGGGTATCAAGGCATAACAGGTGGACCCAAAGACCCTGAAATGCTTTACCGAAGGAATGTGGCCATGCCACATTTCAAAAGGAGTTTTGTTTCTAATTGAACTTGAAAGACACCTATTCTTTATGTAAACAGCACATAGAACTGCATCAGCCCAAAACATTAATTTCACATTCTTGAAAAATAACATGGAGCGGACCATATTTAAAATAGTTCTGTTCATTCTTTCAGCTACACCGTTCTGTTGTGGATTATATGGCACAGTGGTTTGATGTTTGATTCCATGTTGACGAAGATAATTTTCAAATTCGTTTGAGGTGTATTCTTTTCCATTATCAGTACGTAGAGAGCCAATATGTGTTTGTACATCATTTTCAATCCATGCATGAAAATTCTTGAAAGTTTGAAAAGCATCAGACTTATTCTTCAATAAGTAAATCCAACACATTCTGGTGTAGTCATCAATAAATGTCATCATGTATTTGTTTCCATTTGCAGAAGCAATAGGCATAGGGCCACATAAATCTGAATGAACAAGTTCAAGTTTCCTATGTACTCTTGAGTGTGAATCATGAAATGGCTGTTTTCTATGCTTTCCTAGAATACATGCATCACATTCCTTAGGTTTTCTAGGAATTGTAGGCAGTCCATCAACACCATTTTTCTTCAACAAACGAAGGCTGTCATAATTTAAGTGTCCAAATATAGCATGCCATAAAAGACTTGATGGAAATGTACCTTCATCATGATATGAACTGAAAGCAAAGTTTTGAGCATGAGCAGATGAACCTTTCACCTTCAAAAGTCTCCCTTCTTCTATTCCCTCCATGACAAGTGAGTGATCTGATGCTGATCTGACCTCTGCCTTGCCATCAAACAAGTGAACTGAGTGTCCTTGCTGCCGGATTTCGATCAGGGACAGCAAGTTTCTCTTCAACTCCGGGAGGTATAGAACCTCATGTAGGATATGATCAGAAGACCAGGCAGTTTAAGCCTGACTGTGCCAAGCCCTGATGGCTTGAGTTTGGATTTATCTGCGAAATATACTGCTCCATCAACTTTGTCAGTGAATTCTTCAAAAAAATCTTTTCTAAATGTCATGTGACATGTTGCTCCCGAATCTAGCAACCAATCATCTCTCCATGAAGTAAATGAAACATCAAAGAGGTTTTCAGTTACTCCATTGTTACAATGTGCTAGAACATAGTGAGCGGATTCATGTGCTTTACCTTTGTCTTTGTCATTGGTTTTACCTTTGTCTTGATTTCTGTGCTGCT
The DNA here is from genome assembly GCA_034641835.2 of Pinus albicaulis. Lineage (NCBI taxonomy): Eukaryota > Viridiplantae > Streptophyta > Pinopsida > Pinales > Pinaceae > Pinus > Pinus albicaulis. The sequence goes on along the minus strand of CM076581.1, from coordinate 1,010,659,710 downwards.
CAATTTTGTTCCATGGTGTTCTGCATTTGGATGCATCATGTCCATCTCTATTGCACCGTGTGCAATGAAGATTGGATTTGTCAGCTTGTCTGCCCCCCCTTTCTGTGAAGTTCCTTCTTCCTCTTCCTCTTCTGCCACCTCTTCCTCTGGATGAATCTGGGGTATGACTCTTTTCTCTGTGTGCCAAGTATGCAGCTTCTTTGGAAGATGAAGGGACTGTCATCTTCCCAAAAGCTTTCTCTCTTTCTGCAAACTTTTTCTCAAGTTTATCAAAGGTGATATGCTCAAGGTTTCCACTTGCTTGCAAAGACTCAAGATAATGTGAGTAAGTCGGATATAATGCCTTAACATATGCTATGAGAGGTATGTCCATCTTTACACCAGTGTTTTCAATGTCATGCATTATAGATCTTACTTCTGAAGCTAAAGCAAGGGGATCATCATTCTTCATTTCAAGACTGAACAGCTTAACCATCAATTGAACATTTTCTAATTCTGAATGTGATTCATAGAGTTATTTTAGTTTCTTCAAGGCTTCAAAGGCATTTGAGAATGATGAAATATGGCGACTCACCTCTTCACTTACTGAGGCTGCAATCAAGGCATAAGCCTTGCAGTTCTTGTTTTCCCAAATGGCAAGCTCTTTGTCTGAAGTGGGCTTCTCTGGTGGATTTTCTGCTTGTCCTTCACAGATTCCTTTCCACAGCTCATTAAAAATGAGTGTGTGTTTAATATTCCGCGACCATTCAAGATAGTTCTCTTTTCCGGAGAGAACTATCCCAACAATTGAGATGAGAGAATGCATTAGACTGCTGGAAAAAATCTTTTGAAGAGGAAACAAATTCTGCTATAAAAACTTCGAACTCTTGAAATATTTCAAATAAAGGGGAAAAAACTCTTGCTGGAAAAAATTTTCTGAGTTTAAAAACTCTTTCTGGAAACTAAATCTGCTCAAAAAACTTTTGCTGAAGACTGAATTTAAAAAAACACTCTTTGCTATAAATTGATTCTGCATAAAAAAATGTATTTTTTTTTTGTTTGGGGAAAAAATGTATATGAAAAAAAAATGGAATTATGAAAGGGAGGCGGCGGAAATATATATGGGAAATGGTATTGAAGAATGGGAGGGGGCGAAATTTAAACGCTGGATTGGTATTAAAGATGGAAAGGGCGTATTAGAAAATGGGTAATATTATAAAGGAGGGGCGGTGTGGATTATAGAAGGGGGCGCATATAACAAATAGAGGCTATGACAGTGTTTTAAATATAATAAAGCACAGCGTTAAAATGAGTGGGCTGTATGGTCGACTGTGGTAATACCAACGCATATGGAGAGGCGTATAACAAAAAACACATCGTTTACATGTAATATGGTCGATGGTAATATGACAATATATATCAACGAGGTATATGACAGCGTGGTGATATATCAACGTGGTATTGTAATGTCAATATAAAACAGCGTGATGCAGCGTTTAAATGTTTGACAGCGTTACAATGTAATGACACAGCGTTGAAGAGAGCTGTGAGTGCGTAGGTTGAGAGATGTGATTGGGATACGCTGCAGGAGTAATTGCTAGTTGCAGGCGTAGGTTTGGGATTCGTGGGGAGTGCTATGAGAGTAAGCGAGGGGGGATGGGATGAGTTTGAACGCTGGAGCGATGGCGTGTGTGAGAGAGAGCGTTGGTTAAGGTAAGGAGCGAGCAGCGTTGAGAGGGTGCAGCATGTATAGTTGCAGAGGGTGCGTAATGTATTGAGAGAATGGCGAGGGGAATGTGTAGTGTAAAAAATGCAGGTTGGGGAGGCGTTGGAGTGGGAGATAGATGCAGCGTGGAGAAGTGGAGGTGAGGGCGCAGAGGGAGAATGGAGGAGGCCCAAAAGGGCGTTACAAAAAATATTTGAACTTGAATCTGCAGAAGACAGAGTTGCAGGACTGCTGGAATGGCAAAGCCTGCAATTTGCAGATTGACAGAGCCTGCAGTCTGCAGGAGCTGGAGCTGCAAATGTCAGTGCTATCTAGGGAAAAAAAATGCAGAATAACAGTCTAGCAGTTAATGAGCAGCAAAAACTATTAAAAATATTGACTGAGCAAAGGGTAGGGAGTTACACCACAGGGAAAAAATGCCAAATGTGGGGCTGGCTCTGATACCATGTCAAACCAGGAGGTAACTCCTCAAAACTATAATATGTATTAGCTGAAGAATGTACATGCTTATATAAATGGGAGGTGAGGCTATTGGGATTCAGCTCCCAATGACTCTTGGCCTTCCTTATTTCCTAATAATAAATAATATACAAAAATACATATGCACACCCATCCATAGGATTAGGTGTCAACACTGCATGTGCATGTAGTTAAGTTTTTATTAATTTCTTTTGCGTCAAAACACCATTGGTTTCATCTCCATATCCTTGTGACTTAATATAACAGCCCTTAAAATAAGCGATTTAATCTAAAATCAACTAGCAAGTTTTACTAAGTGTCAATCACCAACTAGCTAGGTTGTAGGGCCTTGGAATAGGTGAGTGGAGAGTTAACTCTCCAAGGCCGCTCAAACAAACATAGAAGTTCATTAATTGAGCGAAATCCAACTCCGTGAGGTGGACTGGGAAAGCTCTCATTCGAGAGTCAAGCGCGAGGGGAAGTGAAGGTTGAGAAGAGGGATACCCCCCCTCCGATTAGCTGAATCTGACCTCAAGACCGTTCCGCCCAGCTTCTGATACGGATTGGTGTCCATAGTTGTTGTTCCTAGGTTCCACACAGGTGACTGCGGGGGGGAATACCCGTGGTACCTGAGGCAGACGTCGCATCACTTCCAGCAGTACTTCTGGGGGGTGCCCTCGCGAAGCTTGGGTGCTTTGAGCCGGCAAAGGCTATCGTTAGGAGTTCGGCGTAACTGTTTCTGATACCTTCGCTAGTAGGCCTGGGCCTTAATTATCCCATACTGCTTTCGGGAGGTCCTATATTTCGCTTTCCTGTATTTTGGTGTCCGGCCCTCATCACCCAGAGCGGAAATACTTGGAGGCTGTTTTCTTGATTGTATCTCAGAGATTTTTCTTATAGTGAGTGCTCTTTGCTCCTAGCTTGCCTAGCTTTTCACTTTTTTGAGTCTAATTTAATAAATCTATAAAAGTGGCTGATCAAGCGCCTCGACGTTCGAGGAGAATTCGGGGGTTATCTCCTGAGAATCCAGAGCCTTCTTCGAGAAGGCGTAGGAGTGATTTAGTAGGTGGTTACCATCTGGTAGCGTCTGACGCAGTGGAGAGTGATCCTCCACAAAGATCTAAAGGTTTCGTAGCTGATTCTGGTGTCGGTCCCGAGAGGAGCGTTCCGCTCACCTCGCGAGTTTTGTTTCCTCAGGAAGGAGATTTTCAAATTGAAGACGTACCTGAGCCTCCTGCTACAGGTCCATCTCCTCTTCCTCCTGATCATCCGTTTGTTATTCAATACATCGGACCAGAGTCCTGAGAGACCGACTGATTCCTTCATATCATTCTTAACTTTTCGATGGCCACGAATGGGAACGCGCTTCGCTGGGCGAGCACCGCAGGCCCGCTACTCCCCGCTCGTCGAGTGTGTGGGGCACTGCTTCATCTTCGATCATTTCTAGTGTCGTCATGTTTGGCTTCTCGATTCACCCAAGCATATGCTTCCCATTCCTCGGGGTCCCTTTCCGTTCGTGGGATGTCCATTAGTGGAAATCCCTCTTTCCTTTTCCACCGTGCCGCCTCGGATCTACACCCATGTCTAACATGGCTGCGGATCAGCTTCTTTCAGTGGTTTCCCTTTCTGGGATCGGACATATTCCCGCCCAATCCTTCTTTAGGGTCGTTTCGCGTACGTCCTGCATCTAGAGTTTCAACCCTTGGTCTGGGGGGAAAAGTTCGACTACTTTTACAGGATGGAACCCTGTATTCACTACAGTGGGTGCAGGGAATCAGTTTTACGCAAGTCATCAAGGGAATGCTTCTTTCCCTTCATCGAGTGCTTACCAGACCTTTTCTCCTCTGTCTAATGCCTGGAACCTCTATCAGGGGCTTTCCTCTTCATTCAATACTTCAGCGGGGGGAACTGGTCTGGGCTTTGGTAACTCGGCGTGGGGAGGAGGTTCTTCTCCATTTTCTACGAGTTCTTTCTGGCAACCTGGTGCCTTATCAAATCCAGGATATTCTTTTCAGAATGTTGGAAATCCATCCCATCAAGGATGGAATCCTCAGGCTCCGCCTCGCTTACCTTTTCTGGCAATGTTAAACTTGCCAGATCTGTCGAAGTTGACTAATGATCCGATTCGTTATAGTCTGGGGTGGCCTCCGGTCCCGACCAAACTTCCTTCAGATATTCCAAAATTTGAATGTAAGAATGGGGAGGATCCGGCTGACCACATCACCACTTTCCACTTATGGTGTTCTTCGAACTCCCTGATCGATGATTTGATTAGGTTGAGATTATTTCAACGCACCCTAACTGGAAATGCTGCCAAATGGTATATCGAGCTCATTGGGGGCAGTTTCGCTACATTTGGGGAACTGGCTATCACATTTCTAAACCATTTTCAGATGCCTGTCAGATATGAGGCTGGGACCAAACTCCTGGCTAATTTTAAACAGGATGAGGCAACTCACATATCTGATCACATTCAGGAATGAAGGAGAAGGAAGAGGCTTATCAAAGCTCATATTCTAGGTGAGTTCCTTCTCGAGTGGTTTTTGAAATCTCTGCAGTCAGATATTTCAAAAGATGTATCCCTATCTGGGGTATTTTCTGAGGAACAGGCCATCTTTAGGGCCCAGCAGTTAGAATTGATCTATTCTCAGTCTCGGATGCTTTATAAGTATTTACCCAATGCTCCTCGCTCCAAATTGGATTTATCGAAACCCAAACCTGGTCCGCATGGTGACGAGCTTGTCGGATCGGTCAATAGTAGTGCAGCCAGCTTGCTTTCTCAACTGCAGCAGTTATCTTTACAATCTGCTCCTTCTGGTCAGGCTGTGCCTGCTGATTCATCACCTTCCCAGTCTTTGTCCATAAATGTTGTCCAAGCTTCTGATCCCAAAGGAAATCAACAATCCGATGGGAAGAAGAAGGGACGAAATAACAAGAAGAAGGGCAAGAACGGGAAGGGCAATGCAAATAAAACCAACGAGGGTGTTGGTGAGGGTCAAAAGGAGAAAAAGAAAGTGAAGTTTCCATGCAAGCTTTGTGTTGGAGACCATCTCACGCACCTTTGCCCTAAAATTCAGGATGCCCAGTGCTTGTTAGCTCAGCAGAGTTCTTCTAGTTCCCAGGCTGTGTTAACAAACCCTTTTCCCCAAGGGCAGCAATTAGTTGTTGGCGCGAACCAAAATCCCGGGGCTTCCTCTGGAGGTACTCAGGAAGGGGAAATTCCATCGAACATTTTCATGATGAGTGCTCACGCGGATATCGCTACGAGATCCCGTGATTATGGCGGAGAGGAATCTTCGAAAGCTAAGGAAGTTCCTGATGCTACTGGGTGTTCCCGATGCTACCGAGCCGCTTCACATCACGAAGCCACAACCGTTGAGTCTATGCCCTGAGGCTGGAAGACCAAGCTAACAACTATTAATCCTAACGAGGGCTGCCCAACTACCGATTGTAGCATCCGCGTGGTAGTCCTTGTGCTATGTCAGCTTTAGAGGTACTCCAGTCTTGTCTGGCTCAGCGTAGTGCTTTGCTCACTGCCATTGGGGCTATTGATCCGAAAAATTCTCTTCTGATTACTTTCGATATGACTAACTTTAAGAAGAGACTTCCTCATCACATGGCATTTCATATTAAATCGTCGTATCGGAAGTGCAATATCTTTCGTACAGTTGTTGATGAGGGTGCTTCTACATGCGTGATGTCTCTCGCATGTTGGAAGACACTTGGATCTCCCAAAGCTGTTCCATCTAGAACTGTTCTTACTGCATTCGATGGCCATTCTCACAGACCCCATGGTATTGTCCCAGCTTTGCCCATCTGTGTTGGGGGCAAAACCGTTAACATAGAGGTTGAGGTAGTGGATGCAGCCTTGGACTACAACCTTCTGTTGGGGAGAATCGGCATGAGATGGATGCCATTGCATCCTCATTATTTCGAATTATTTGTTTCCCTCACGAAGGGAGGATTGTTACAGTGGACCAACTGGACTGTCCTCCTGTAGACCCGAATGCGTCCACTAACTCATCTGTTCCCAAGTTGGATAATACCAAGGCGCTTGTTGAGAATTTAGGAGTTAGAATGTATTCTTCCTTGATGGGTACTTTTGATATTCCTCCTAAGGTGTCTATTAATGCTATTTCATCCTCCAAGGCTCCCCTTCGAAGAGAGTTCTTTCGAACTCATACATTTTCGGACTCCTGGACCTTACCTTCCCTACCGCCACATTAGTGGAAGGTCAAGTGGGTGGAATGGCATTCCCGATTTCTCGTGTACCGAGATCGTATATCGCCTATTGTTGACACCGGCAGACTGACCAGCCTCCTCTTTCACCTAAGAGATGGATGGTGATGTGTTCCGCTTGACGCTTACTTCTTCTTCTCCGCCTGTGGATTATGTTCCTTTGTAGGGATACCACTCTTCCATTCGAAGAGGCCATCCCCGAAGCGATGACAGCATAGATAGACCGTGGGATGATTTGCACTACTCATTTATCACCCGACTTGAGCGAAGTCGAAAATGTTTTCCAAGTCCTCGGGCTTCCTTGGACTCGTTTCACTCATTTTGAGCTCCTTTAGCGCCAAAGACAAGTTTGAGGCCAAGGAAGATAGCTGATCTCTCCTACTATCCCGGTGAACATCTCCAAGGATCCCAATATTATCGAGAATGTCTTCATTGGAGCTGAATGTTCCCGTGAGGAGATTCAAATCTATACCGAGCTCTTCAAAGAGTATAGGGATGTATTTGCTTGGTCTTATGAGGAAATGCCTGGCATAGATCCATCTATAGTCCAGCATGAGATCAAGATGTATGAAAATGCTAAGCCGGTAAGGCAAAAACTTCATCCGGTTAATCCTAGGAAGGCAACAGCTATCAAAGCTGAAGTTGAAAAGTTGCTTAAGGCGGGATTCATTTTCCCAGTTCCTCTGACTGAATGGGTTTCAAACCCCGTTCCGGTAGATAAAATGCAAGGAACGATTTGAGTGTGCATCAATTTCAGAGACCTGAATAAGGCGTGTCCTAAAGATAATTACCCCACACCTTTCATCGATCAAATTATTGACGAGTGTGCTGGTAATGAGATTTTCTCCTTCATGGACGGTTTCTCTGGTTACAATCAAATTACTATCCATCCAGAAGATCAACATAAGACCGCATTTATTTGTCCCTGGGGTACGTTTGCATACAAGAAAATGCCTTTTGGTCTTAAAAATGCTGGAGCTACCTTTTCAATGTGCCATGTCTTACGCCTTCCACAGATCGGAAGATTATCGAGGGCATACTTAGATGATCTAGCTGCTCATTCTCGAAAGAGGATGATCCTCCTGTCACTCTCCGGCAAATATTTGAAAAGATGTCGTTTTATAAAATTCGTCAATCCGAACAAGTGTTGCTGCTACATCCTGGCCTACTGGGATTCATTGTGTCTAGGGAAGGGATAAGGGTAGATCCCTTCAAGGTTGAGGCAATACTTTGGTTGCCTCCCTCGTCTTCAATCCGTCAGCTTCAAAGTCTCCAAGGGAAGTCTAATTTTCTTCGGAGGTTTATCGTCAATTATGCTGAGATTACAAAGGGATATATGAGATTGTTGAAGAAAGGAGTTCCTTTTCTTTGGGATGGCTACTCTCAACGCTCGTTCGATGCTTTGAAAAAGGCATTGACCTCTGCTCCTTTACTGAGTCCACCTAATTATAGCAGAGATTTTATTTTGTATCCGGTTACAGCAGAATCTACCATTGGTATGGTTCTCGTTCGGGGAGGATGACTCTCTATTGAGCATGTTATTTACTACCTTAGTCGAGAACTGGTAGGACCTGAACTTCGATACACCCCGATAGAAAAATTAGCCTTAGCAGCAGTTCATGCTGTGCAGCGACTCCGGCATTACATTATTCTTCGCAAAACTTTTGTTTTGGCAGCTGCCAATCCATTTCAGTTTGTCCTCAGTAGGCGAGTGATTGGGGGCAAGTATAATAGATGGATTGTGATTCTACAGGAATTTGATCTCGAGTTTCTGTCTGCCAAATCCAAGAAATCATTAGTTTTTGCGGAATTGATCTCTGAGTTGCCCTGTGGAGAGGGGAGATGATTTATGAAATTTATGACAGTCCTTTCCTATTTAAGAACACTTGTTTCTAATCTCTCCACAAGATCCTGGGTATGGGGATATCATCGTGTATCTCCGTACTTCTACTTTTAGTCTTCTTCGAAAGATGAGCATCGTAAACTACGTCACTTGGCCAAGAATTATCTGATTATTGGTGCTGCTTTGTACCATCGAGGGGTTGATTCAATCCTAAGACGCTGCTTAACTCTCGAAGAAGCTGAGGTTGTGCTCAATGATTCTCACAAAGGGAGCTTGTGGGGGTCATTTATCTGGGCTACACTAAAAGTTTTTGAGGTAATGGATACCTGTTTGGCTTCGATTTTTCAAAGATTGTATTGAATCTACCAAGAAGTGTCATCCTTGTCGTGTATACCGAAAAATGCGCGCTCATCCACCTCCGCTTTTTATTTTCCAAATAAGTATCGTTGACCCTTTTACAAAGTGGGGTATGGATTATACTACTGAACCCGCCGGCAAAGGGTCATGTATACATTATCGTAGCAGTAGACTACTTTACGAAGTGGGTCGAGGCTATGCCTACTTTTGGGAATGATGGTGAGACTGCAGCTCTTTTCCTATTCAACCAAGTTATCGCTCGTTTTGGTATTCCTAGAGAGATTTTCACTGACCATGGCAGTCATTTTCAGAATAGTATGATGGCTGAGTTGGCTCTCAAATTGGGTTTCTGGCAGGAGCATTCATATCCATATTATCCTCAAGCCAATGGGCAAGTGGAAGTCGTGAATAAATCCTTGAAGACCATTCTTCAAAGGACAATTGATAAAGCTAGATCCAACTGGCATATTATGCTATATCCTGCACTTTGGGCATACAAAGACGTCGCTTAAAACCGGCAACTAGCTTTAATTCGTTTCGCTTAGTCCACTTGTGGAATCAGATTTCATCAATGTGAGATTCCTTCTCTTAAGTTAGCTGTTGAACTTCTTCCTGACACTTCTAGTCTTGAAGAACGTCTCCTTCATCTGGAACATCTTGATGAGTAGCGTCGGGATGCCGCCACGATGAATGAAGCGCATAAAAACCGAGTTAAAGTTCAGTACGATAAGGCGGTCAAGCCTAGGGTTTTTTCGGAAGGTGACCTTGTTTTGGTCTATGCCCAAGAAAAAGATGCCCTGGGGGCAGGAAAATTTAAATCTATGTGGTATGGCCCCTTTGTCGTTAAAAAATTCCTTAAAAAAGGAGCTTATACCTTGGTTGATTTTGAAGGGAACGAGTTGCCGGAGCCCAGAAATGGGCTCTTTTTGAAAAAGTATTATGCCTGTGTTTCGTCCGGCATTTTGCTTTGTATATAGTAGTTTTTTTCTTTGGTATTAATATCCGTTTGATTTTCGATTTTTGATGAGGTGGTGATGTTTTTGATCTACTTTAAGTAAAGTTGTGTTGGATGTCATGAGTCATTTTGGTTTCGCCGATGGTGCTAGTAGACACGAACTTAGCTTCCCGCGGCTTGGGTGCTTCATTATCCTTCCTACGCCGTTGGTATCAAGAGGAGTCTGCATTGGTCCCGTTTCCACAATGCAGCGTATCATAAATACACCGCAGTCATTCATCTACTCTCGGAGGCAATATCTTGTACATCTTGGTAGTTTTCGACCTCACCGGTGGTGCTGCGCTTGAACAACACTTATCAGGTACGAGATCCATTTTTATTACGATTGTTCTTGAGGGTACGTTTGTTACAAACGTCATTTCAATTTTTAGCATTCATTCATATTCCTTGAGCTGACAATTGGTTTGCTGACTCATTGGCTAATCAAGCTTTAGATTGGCATATTAATCATTCAATACAATAAATTTTTAAATCATCAAAGACATCATACATTTGATACTTTTATCACATCACATCAAATATCGTTGTATATATATCATCAGAGTGTCAAAAACTTTACAAAATCTGGATCCATAAAGTCGTACAAAACTTGGGCTTATGCCCCCATCATGTTCAGTCTCAAAAAAGAATATACGGTCATCTAATACATAATATCAGTCTACTCCTGAGGTCTCTACTCCTTTAAGTCGTGGTTCTCATAGAGAACATAACTCATAAGGCACATCGTGGAATAGTCTAACCTAAATTCTGGTAATTCCTACAACCCGTTCTCCGATCTGGGCTTCCTGTCCTCCACGGCAGCCATAGGGATTTGGCGGGTCAGTCCCTCCAAGTTTCTCTGCACGGGCTGGAGAGTCCTGTCGGAATCCACTGTCTCCGCCTCACCTCTGCGGCGCTTATGGCGCGGTAGGCCCTCAGGACGAACTGCTCCAACATCTGAAACATGATCATTTTTAATTGTCAGTCATTATGAATCCAATCAAAAACATGTTTGTTTTCATTTTTCATACATATTTGAAAAAATCCAAAAAATCATATAAGTCAAAAAATTTGCAAAACTTACCGACCGTCCCCATGCCGTGCCAGGTGGAAGTACTAGATCTCGAATCTCTCGGAACGATCCCAAGAGATAGGGATAATGCTTCATCGTTGAGGATCTCTGTTCTCCCCACCCATAGGAAGAACTCATCATCCTGTGTGGTCGGGGTACTCGCCCCCTAGCCTCTTCATCATGTTCCATTAACCCGGAAATTCCCTGTCCCGCGGCCTAATAGGCCGAGATCACTCTGGGTCTCAAAGCCGGAATCCTCTCAAAGAAGAATGTTGTCAGAATAGTACCATAGCCAAAGTGTTTTGTTTTTACTTGGCGAATTGAAGTCAGCTGTTGTTTCATATTCAGTAGCAGGGCTATGCACCAATCGTACACATGAGTTAAGCACTCTACAGCTATGCTCATTTGCGTCCTAGACGCCTGATGTAGTGAGGAAGATCCTGCCACTCTGCTGATGGTGAAAAGGAGGATCTTCATGTGCAAATCCCTGATATCTCTAATTGCAATCTGGGTTCCAACCTTTTTGGAATTGTCTACGCAGTATACCTGGACATAATCTTCCACGGTTAACCCTCCCAGGGGCTTTCCGTGCAGGTCTACTGGTTCTCCCCTCCTGGAAAGTCCAGTGATGAAATATATATCTTCCACTTCTATGCGTAGTGGCATCTGATCAATTATGAAGCAATCCTGATCTAGTTCCCAGTAATTCACGAGCATTTCTAGCAATCGCACATTGCTTTTCATATTGGGCATTTTGAAGAATTTGAATAAACTGCAATTTCGGAGGATATTCTGCGATGCGCGATCTTGCATGACCTCTTGGTCTATTGCGCTATGCTCATGTTCCCTCCATGAGATGGTCATCCTGAGAAATTTCATAAAATTTTGCATTAGAAACACTTTATAAGTTTCGGACCTGCGCATACGCGACTTTCCTCTTCGGCACAAATAAGGTATACGCGATCATTATTAAACCCGTATGCAGATACTTCCACTTTTAGCAAGGGTTTTAAAGCAAAAAATCACTTAATTTTAATTTCCAAACGGACAAAATGAATAAACATGATGATTAAGGAGCCTACCTGAAGTTTCGCTGAATTCCGACGGTCGGTTGTTCTTGATTTGACAAAAGAAGTTTTTAGCTCCAGAGCACTTTTTCCAAATCAGATATGCAATAATGAACCAAATGAGAGGTAATTTGTCTATTTATGGCTAAAAAGTTGAAAATTTTTGCAAAATTTCCTTATGCTTATTTTTTCGATCTATCTTAAGCTGCATAACTCGATTGCTTGGAAGTGCCCGGTTTGGTATGTTTTCAGGTACATTTTGACGATTTTGAGATTTTTCCCGGTTTTTGATCCATGATTTCCGACTCGTCACGGCAGGTATATGATCTTTAATGCATATAGGTTAGGAATCACTTATCGCATCTTGCATACTAGCCTCCATTCTGATCTCTTGCCATAGGGTCGATCCCATCAGGTCATGAGTATTTCACCCATTTCACTCACCGATTATTTAATCATGACTTGGTGGTAGAGCCTTCCCTTACATGGGCTTCCTAGTTAGTTCCTCGCTAGCACTTGTTTCCCATGCTGCATTTCATGTAGGCTAGGGAGTCCTCTTTAGTCCTGCCATGAATTATGCGTTGAAGCTTCATTCTTCTTCTTCTTCACTATCATTTTTTCTGGCTATTACCCTAGAGGCTCCCTGGTGTCATTGAGTTGTATTACTGCATTTCATATTGGCTACTTGTTTATCTCGGCCTTTAGCCAGCTTCATTTGGACTCGATGTTTAAGCCATCTTTTGACCTTGACTTTCTATACAAGTTAACCATTGCATGCACTTAGCTATCGCAACTTGACACCTTTGTACCCATGGATGGAACGTTCCTCTGAGTATCACTGACCAGTTTTTGCCACCTTGCATTGAGCATAGGATTGTTCCAATCCCAGGAACTAGTGCATCTGCTTTATTGATACTCGCTCTATCCATTGTACCATAGCATTCTTTTATTCTTTTTCGGGCTTATTATATGAAAAAGACAAAAAATCAAATATAACAAAAAAGAGCGGGAACGGGATGTATCTTCATTGTTTTGATGGCAGTACAGAGTCAGTTTGTCACCCTTGAACAAGCACATATACTTATATATATTTCCTTCATTTTGGGATGGTTCTAGTTTTGACCTAGGTTCAGCCTTTACCATGTTTCACTTGTCAGTTCTCCCTGGGTTGGTTATCTCTTCCAATCATATGGAGAGTTTGTTGTGCCTCTTACATAACAGACTTATACAGTGTCACTTTTACTGCCATGGTCATCACAGAGTCGTGCTTTTGTTCAAGGGAAGTTTAGCCTGAGTCGGCCATTCTGCGGTGTCTCTTGACTCATTATTCAGTCGGCTTTCCCGGTCTTGTCAGTATCATGTCCGATCATAGCAGATGTTTTGGTCTTCTGCTCGTGCTGGTTTGAGAAGGTCCCCATTGACTTCTCGCTGGCGGGTTTGTCTCTCATCGACTACGACACATTGCTCTGAGAGTAAACCTAGAGCCGCACCCTGGCCCTATTTCAATCATTGATAGGTGACCTTGTGCTCAAATTTGATCATCATCATGGGTCTTTGACCCCGAGTGGTTTCCCCGTGTTTGACGTCGCACATTACTATCACACTGGGATTCGTAGTACCTTGATTTTATTTGACCTCAGCCCATGATTTTCACCTCACCAGGTCACTTTCATTATTGTTTGGGTTCAGAGGGTTTTTCCGTGCGCTAGCTTCATCTTGTGCACGTCGGAAACGTACGGCGGTCGGCTTTTGGTTCCATCACTCTACTTCGTCCGATTCTTCACATCTTGGCCTGCAGGTTACACTCACACTGGAATGATGTGGGATGCCTCAATGCATTCCTTCCAGCAGATCTTTTCCCATCGACTCTGACTCATTACTCTGGGAATAAGGTCTAGAATATTTTTGTCAGTACCTTAGGGTTTGCATTCATTAGTGGCAGACTCTTCGCTGTCGACAGTGAGGATTCATTATTTCCTCCTGATTGATAGATTATTACAAGTGTTCGACTTCAACTCATTCATTCACACTTGTTAGATTGTATTGGGGCACCTTGACACTCATTATCATTATTGGTGGGTTGTCTCGCGTTGGTTAACGGTATACATTATTGACCAGTAATTCAACGATTTCTCACATGGTCGACTTCACTATTTACCATTGTGTAGAATTGTGTTATAGTGATCTGGTGAAGACTCCTGTTGCATCAAGATGTTTCTTTGCTCACTTTGATGATTCTTTCAAAAAGATTCATGCAAAGGATGTCGTCCACCCTTATATGTTGCAATAAAGACAAGAAGATTCTGTATGTTGATCCCCTCGAGTTGCAAGGATTGTACCGTTTGATCCACCTCTATGATCCGGGCATTTCTGAGTATCTGCCATTTATGATCAGACATCCAGATGGTGCCATGCCCGCCTCAGCATGAGTTGACTCTCTGGTTTCTTTCATTGGTTTTTGGCAGGCTGAAATCTGGTGAAGTCCTCTCTTGTTCTTGCGAAGTTCTTTCTATGTGCATAATACATTTCGGCCATCATGTACCCCTTCTGACCTCATATATTAGGGGGCATCTGTTATAGCATCATTTCTCACTTTGACATGATTTATGATTGCTTCATGGCTTTTGGGCACCCATTCCTACAGACTTGGACAAATTCACTTAAAAACAGTGTAAAATCCCCCATACGTGACTATGCCCGTACTTTTCCGCGTGTATACGCGAGTCCAGCTAGACTTTTCCGCGTATGCCATTAAAATGATTAAAAATATATATAAAAAATCCCTAATTTCGCGCTGGGTTGATGGTTACTCAGGTAGTTCAACCACCCCAGCCCGTGGCCAACTGTTTCCAACTGCTGAAACTACTTGGAGGGACTATAAAAATCCCTCATGTGTATGGCCTAAGGGAGAGAGAGAATTATTGATATTATACTATGTTGGTACTCCCTATCCAAGTCTGATTCCCCGTGCCTCCTGCACTTTCCCAGTTCATTGTAGGAAACCCTTGTTTCCTTGAGATACACATCCCTTTATATGTTATCTCGTATGCACCAGTTTGGAAGGAGTCTTAGCGAGGCCAGGGCTGGACGGATCCGAACGACGGTCTGCGAAGGCCTTGGAAGGATCAGGTGATCTCTCCACTTGTTACTTTTGTACGTGCTATTTATAATACAGAAGTATCATGCTGTTCCCGAAATAAACATGTTAGTGTATGCTTTTATGTATGAGAATATTTGTTATACAAGCATTCATTATGATTTATTTAATGTTTTATATGAATCTCGCTGACATTTAGAGTAGATATATGTTGTACAACTTGTCCTTTGTGCTGGTTTCTTCTTGTATTTAAGGTTAAGAAGGAAGGACGGTTGCTGGGGGTTTGGACCCCACGTGGATTACACAAGTTGTTTATGATTACTTCCGAAAATCATAGCTGGACTAATGATGAAGGGTCAGAAGATAAATTGATGTAATCTGATTTAGATTTATTTTGTTGCAATTTTTGAATTTCCTTAAGCATAGTTTCTTTTATGTTTAGTTGGCAGCAAGAATAGTTTGGTTTTCATGCTCACTAGTTTATTGTTTTGATTTATTAGATTAGCAGCACCTTTTCATTTCAGCAGTATATTTTCATTTTCTTTCAAGTCTTGTCATTGTAAATTTCAATTTGCTTTTTAAAGTTTCAAGTTGGTAAATCATTATAAGGGATATCACTTCCTTGAACAAACATAACCAAACTTGTTTTCATCTTAGAATTTCCATTTCACCTTAGAAAAACCAAAAACGACAAAAAGTTAAGAAATAGGTTATCTTGCACATATAGTGCGCCGCACTTCATCAGCTTACGATTCCCGGATTGACAAATTAAATGCAGCAATTTAGGACACACTAAATTTACCAAACAACGTGATGGGTAAATATTATGGCCTATTATGGAAAATTTATTGCGGTAAGGATGATACTAATTATGGAAATTACTTCTCAAATCTCAGTAATCCTACGGACTGACATGGGTACTATGAGTCATGATGATGGAATGATGTTCGAAATGATTTTTCTCTAACATGGATGACACGCTTGACATTGACATGCTCGACACTACCCTCCCCCCAACCACAATCAGTTACGTTGCAGTCTCCACATTGCAACTCTGAGTTTTTTTTGTGCTAGGAATTTTCTTTATTGGGAATTCTATCAAAGCTCGTCTCAAGTGAGAGAGAGTTATTGACTCTATCTATTCTAATTT
Source organism: Pinus albicaulis (assembly GCA_034641835.2). Classification (NCBI taxonomy): domain Eukaryota; kingdom Viridiplantae; phylum Streptophyta; class Pinopsida; order Pinales; family Pinaceae; genus Pinus; species Pinus albicaulis. The sequence goes on along the minus strand of CM076581.1, from coordinate 1,010,643,727 downwards.
ACCCTACTAACTCCTCTCGGTTGCAAGAGTTATTGTAAATTGAAATGTAGTACTTATTTGTGATAGGGCTTTAGGTGTGCGCCATTCACCCATCCTGGTAGTATCTGGTCATCTAGTTGTGCTAACTGAACTGCTCCTGAATCTTTGATTTCTATGAAATGGTACGGTCCCAGCCAATGCATTCTTAGTTTACCTGAGAACTGCTGGAACTTGTTGTCGTTAAGTAAAACTTTTCCGGTGACCATGAACATTTTGATCTTGATATGGCTGTTGTGCCAAGCTTTTTGTCTCTCTTTCTCGACAGTTTGGTGGAATTCTGCTAGAAACCTATCTTCTTCTAGCTCTTATATTTCTTGCAATCTCTCTTTCAGTGTTTCTTCCTCTGATAATTGAAGTGACATTGCAATTAGGAGGCTCGGTATGAAAAACTTAGCCAGTACTACTACTTCCCTCCCGTACACCAACTAGAACGAGGTCTGGTTGTTTAGTCTTTTGACAGTCTTCATGTACGCCCACAGTGTTGCTGGTATACTCATCTAAAAATGAAAGTATTTGTATCTATTGTTCAAAGTATCCATTTCAATTAAATTAAGTATGAAAAGTGTTTATCATGTCTTGCAATTTAAACAAAGTGTTTCTGGTAACTATTTTTGAGTTTATGTGTGAGGGAATGTTAATTAAAATTATTGTTTAACATCTTAAAGTAGAAATACACAGTAGAAATACTTCACCATAACAAGACAACAAAATGATGAGGTAGTTCACCCCTCCTGGGCTACATATGTTGGGTCCAAGGCTCCCAATGGGCATGTCCTTGCTCTATTAAGTTGCTCCAATTGGTATTACAGTGATAAAAATGCCTAAACAGGCATAACCAGCTGTGAAACTGAATTCATAAGACAGAAATAAACTAAGAATGACTTTTAATTCACCTCAAACATTGAAGTATATCCCAATGCAGCTCCATTTCCCTCATGGCCCTAATGGCTCTCCAAGCTTCCCTGAAGAAAAAGTGGCAGAAGAACACCTTCGTTAGTGTTATAGGTCAATTTCGGCACCATTCCCAATAAATTGGTTAACTGGAATCATCTCCAGGACTGATGATCAAAGGGTTTATCATTCCCTATCATCTCAATTTCTATATGGCCTAAGACAGGAAACATTCATGAATCAAACAAGGTTTTCATCAAAGCAACACTTTTCCATGGTTTGAAGTTGATCATTAAACATGTGGGAGCTCACCAATGTAGAATCTAAGGGGCCTAAGTGCATTTCATATGTAGGTAGCCCCATTCACGGCTAATCTGCAAAGCACTTCCCAACATTCAAAGGTGCATTGGTCAAATTGGGAGTGAAATTCTCATTGTTCCGGAATCTCCACTTGGCCAGTGTCTTCTAGAAGGGTTCACATGTGTCAAGCTTCAGATCCAAGTATCCATTTGACATCTACATGAATGGAAACATGTCTTGCCTATTTTTGGAATGTTATTGATTAAAAAAATACCTACAGTTCCTCTATAAATTGAACACAGATCTAAGTGTTTGGGAGGAATAATTTGAGTAGGGAAATGCTGTATAATTTTCAATAGAGAGTTTGATTTGTGGAGCTACTGCTAGAGAGACTTATGTTGTGATGAGACTTGGGAACTTTGTTGGAAGGTTATGATGAATCACTCACTTGGTTGTAACCTCTCCTTCTATCATCAATAAAGAGTACTTCTTGTTTTTCCCTACATGCATCCATGTTTACTTTTATTTTCCATGTTGTAAAATCTTGGTTCACGAATGTAGTTTATGCTTAACTGATTTGGCTAATTAACTTGAATAGATATCTATATTATTGCATCTTCTGCTGTTTCAATGTTCTTTCTTGCACGAAGCATTCAGCTATTTGAAACTGCTTCAAGTTGAAGCTATAGTGGAAGCGACAGAAAGGAGACATTTGGAAGCGACTGAAACAAGTAAGCATCCAATCCTCTTTATGTATCTTTTCTAAGTTAGGAAAAAGTGTCGTGCAGTCTTTCACCTATTTTTCTAGACTAGACACCAGTCTAGGGAAGAGTAGTTTATCCGTAGATTACAATTCTAGCCCAACAAACTGGTGACTCCACCGGGGAAAATTTCTCTTGATTATTGGTGTTTTAGTCTCTGATCTGCTTTCTAAATCCACCCAGTAGCTGTTTCATAAAAAGATTAGAATTTTTCATAAATTAATATGCAGAGTTAGTGAGCCAAAAGGTAGCTTTTTCTTTGTTTACTGCGCTCAACGCACCATTGGTCAGGACATAGTGCTTTGTAGAGAATTGTCTCCCTTGTCAGCCTGCATTGCAGAGCACTGTCTCCATTTGGAGACTACGTTGGCTCCTGAAAGGAACAAATCCCCTTGAATCTTACTTTGTACTTTGCTTCAGTTTTTCTTGTTGATTTGTTTTGAAAAGTTTAATGCTCTATTGACCAGTAACTCTATATATTTCTTCTCCTTTGACTGAAATTTTGTTCAATTTTGTATTAATTTTTTTTTTCATTATCATTGACAATTTGATTTCAAAGTATTTTTATGGTCGTACTCAGAATTGTTTTCTTTCGAAATAGGAAATTGTCGTAAAATATTCATTTCCTTGATAGGAGAAATTTTTGTTGAATTCCTCATTTTTCCTTCAAAAGAGAAATTTTTGTTTGTATTCTTCGTTTCTCGAAAGTAAAAAGAATTTCGATTATTGATCTAGTGCACCTAGTTTCTTTTCTGCATTCATAACATTAAGGAAACTGAAAATAAAAACTTGCATTTTCATGTAGGATTGTGTGTTTTTCGCAAAAGGAAAATTAGGAAATCTGCATTTAGATTGAGATTCATTGATTTGTTTGCTCTCAAATTATTTGCTCTCTTCCCTTAGTAGCTAGGTCTTTCATTGAAAAAGATGAAAGCGAAATTTTTTTTATCGTTCTTAGATTGCATTTTAGGAATTCTATATACATCATCGTGGTGAACCTGAAAGGAAAAATGTTAAGCAAGATCAACATAAAATAAATCTTAATTTACTTAAGAACGCTTTGGAACATTAACGATAACATTTAGAGGTCTAGGCTAGAGATGTGTTCCAACGTCATAAAACATAGTAGCTATTGTTAACTTGTCTGTGATACATTCCGAGTGTGATACCTCACTCCACGTACGTAAGTATATCATAGCTTGTCCATGTACTTTCAGATATATCGGGCGGTGTTTAGTATGATAAGTGTAAAGGGGTGCTCTAACTGTGTGGTTTCGCATCAGACAGCGCTAATACGGACTTGGGCCTCCATGTACCTTTGGGTATATTTGGGAGGATGAATTTTAGGTGCTATTCATCCATAGTGAGCCGAGTTAGCCACCTTGAAATTATGATACACCGAACACAACATTCGGGGAGATGACCTGCCTGTACTTCTTGGTTTGCCGAGAGGTATTCTACAGTTCATAGTTTCCTGGTAAACCCTTTTGCCTACCATTACCCTCTTTTTGTTTATTTTTTTTTGGATAAAATAAAACAGTAACCGTGGAAGAACACAATCCTAAACCCCCCCCCCCCGTTCCGTAGATTATCTTTGAAACTACCTTTACCATTGAAAGTTATTTCTGGTAGGCGAAGGCGATCATGATCTGTTGAATCAAGTACAACTCGTACGTCTGGAAAAAAATCATCATTTAATCTAGAGTTAGCTCAAATTGTTTCCACACATCCCGATTCGTTTACTGTTGTCAAAATGGAGTCTTCACAGTTACCCGTGGTCACGATCCATTCAATCATTGAGGCCATACCTCCTGGACCCGAAGTTGTTCAAACTCACATTGATCGAGATCCTGTCTCTTCTTTTCCAGAATATTTGAATCCTGAATCTGAACAGTTGGAAGTTGTTCCTACCTTGGTCATTCCACAAATTTTTATAGCCACTGAAACTCCTATTTCACATAGTCAACCATCTAAAATATATTTTTGGCCTGACGGTGAGGTTCTTCCTCTCGGGTTAATCGCAATTGAATAAATCCCTCAACCTGATACACCTTTAAGTCAAACCCACTTTGGGGGAGACCTTTACCTGTACCAGTCATTTCCTCAATCATTTCCATCTGATTTTTTTGATCCTATTGCCATTTAATCACCCGTTGATTTCGAAGAGCATACATTTGGTCAAACAACCATGTCTAAACCAACATCTTTGATTGGGTCTTCGATTCCAATTACGTCAGCTCCTACCCTCACTACTCAATCGATGTTCACAACATCACCAGAGTCATATTTTCATGGTGGCTCTTTGGTCCCAATAGGTTACAAATCACTCCCTGGCACTTTCTCTAGTGCACCTTCACGTTCATGGTCTTTGCCAATGTCATCATCTGGTGTTTTAACTGGTAGTCATATAGTTATTACTGAATGAATTTATTCATTAAATCCATCATCAGGGCAATATCAAGCCGGTCATTATGGTTCAATTCCTTTAAATACCACATCAACTGGACTCCCAACATTCAGTGAACAATATTTTCCATATTATTATCCTCCTTATGCTAGGGGGAAACCTATGGTCACCCAATATGACAATACTCAGTCAAATTTTGGTCAAAATAATGTTGACATGCATGTTTTTCAATGGGAGCCCACTCTGCCTATTGAACCACAAACGATTGTCCAATCATATAAACCAGTTCAACCTGCTATACCCACTTCAATACAACTTGTTAATACATCTACACCCCTGTTACAGAATCAAAATATTGTACATCAACCTTATCAGGCGAGTTATTCAACTCAATATCATCAAATTTTGGGTCCACAAACTCAAAATCCTTTGGTTAATTTACAACAAATTGTATCAGGGATCATTTATTCACAAGCTAGTCCACCATTTTATGGGATGTCACGAACACAATCTGGTTGTACATATCAACCGAATCCAACTTACACTAAATTGGGTTATAATTTTGGTGGACAGACCCCTTGGCAGTCATAGGTGAAAATTCCTCAAACTTCATATCAACAAGTACCATATCCAGGTTTTGGTCAATAGAACTCTCAAGCATTTTCCATGCAAAACAACCCCTATCTGGGTTACTAGCAACAAATCCCATATGCCGATGCTCAGAGACCTATTACCCAAGAAATTCCATCTTATCCTGGCTATGCTCAACCTGACCTTAATAGACAATTACCTTTTGTCACAATCTTTGAATTACTAGATTTAAACCGGTTAACCAATGATCCTATCAGTTATTCTCCTTGGTCGCCAGTGATCCACATAAATTACCCTCCAACATTCCTGAATTCAATGGAAACCCTGGAGAAGACCCATTAACTCGTGTTATGAGTTATCATTTATGGTGTTCATCTAATTCCTTAAATGATGATTCTATTCGATTACATCTTTTTCAAAGAACGCTCACAGGTCTAGCAGATAAATGATACATTTAATTACCTAGAGCTTCATTCGAAAATTTCACTGCTTTGGCTACTATATATTTTACCCATTTCTAGTTAGCGATAAGATACAAAACTGGAACAGAACTCTTGAAAAAATTCAAAAAGAGTAATGCTACTCACATTTCAGATCATATTCATGAGCAGCATCGCCGTTGTCAAATGGTTAAGACATTTTTTCCCGATCAGCTCCTTGCTAAATGGTTCATCAAATCCTTGTTACCATTTATAACAGAGGATGTGGCTAAAGGAGGCATCGTCACAGAAGAGCAATTTATCGCTCATGCACAGTATTTAGACTTGATTTATACTCAGTCTGGCACGCTTTATGAGAAAATACCAAATGTGTCGTGATCTAATTTCAATGTTCCTCCTTAAATAAAGGACTCTCATGCCAGAGACGGCTTCATAGGCACTGTAAATACACACAACACTATTGCATTTGATCTTTCTCCTACTTTCGAAATCAACGCCATTTCATTTGAAAAAGGAAAAAGTGATAAGTAACCACGAAGTAAGAAAAAAGGGAAATCATAGAAAAAACAAAATGCTAACCTGCAGGAACAATCATCTGATCAACCGTCAGGACCACAGAAACCTCGATATCCATGCATAATCTGTAATGAGGAACACTTTGTTAGGGATTTTTCTCACTGTGTTGAAGTCTCAAAAATCATCAAGACTTCTAATGCATCAGCTATGTTGACAAACCCATTTCCAAATCTAAACACAAATTTGGTTGCTACGGTTCCAGCTCCTAGTTCCCAAGTGTTAATGTTATCTAGTACAAAACCTTCACAAGATATTTTGGTGTCGACATGAAATAAAGACTATGGTAGTCCGGCTACTGATAAACCTACTACCTCGACAACGAATCCATCTACTGAATCAGTGCCACCTCCTGTTATTCCTGAATTGATGATTAAGCCACCAAAGCGAGTAATTCATAAATCGACATATAATCCTCAAGCAAGAGCCACACAAAATTATAATATAGTTGAAGATTTGGCTCAATCCCCTTCAGCTATGTCTGCTCTTGAGGTATTACAAAATTGTCCCTCCCAGAAGCAGGCTTTATTGTCGGCTATTGGTGGAATTGATCCAACTGATTCTAATCTTGTCATCTTTAATCATACAGGCTATGTACCGCAGCTACCAGTAGAATTGGCATTCTCCATCCAAATAAATGTTCTCAATCACCTTGTTCATCGCACTATTATTGATGAGGGAGCATCTATGTGCATTATGTCTCTAAACTATTGGAAGTCACTTGGCTGGCCGCGATTATCACAATCATCAACAATGTTGAAGGCTTTTAATGGAAGAACACATAAACCTTGTAGTATTATCAATAACTTGCAAGTTGAATTAGGGGGAAGAATAGTAAGTATTGATGTTGAGGTTGTTGATGGACCCCTTGAATATAATATTTTACTCAGAATACCATGGGTATATGCGATGATGGCAATTGTTTCTACATATTTTAGAATGGTTGCCTTTCATCACAAAGGTACTATTACAGTCATTAATCATTTACCCTTTTTTTTCCTCTGCTTCGCAAGTAAATAGAAACATTTCGTATATTCACTTACCCCAACTAGAAATCCAGAACATTGGTGTAGGAATATTAAAGGATTCCACTCTTATGGGAACCTTTGCGTTACCGCTACCCACGACGTTGGCAGAAATTAGAAGCATAGAGACCTGCTACATGATCTCTTCCACTCTATCTGGCTTAAGGAAGAGTACGGGTGATTTTGATATTTCTATGTTGGATGATGTTTTACCTCTCAGCCCTATTGAGCTTTAATAGCAATCAATCTATTCAGCTTGGGAAGAAAATACGAAATCAACATTTCCGAGTGTTTGGGTTGATCGTTAGTTAGATTTTGGTACTCCATCTGATCCATTTTCCTCAAAAGTTTTGACAGATGAAAATATTTTGGAAAATGTGATGGCAGAAGGAGAACCATGGGAAGATTATCATCATCGCTCCCATCTTCCAAATTATGAAGAAAATAATCTTAGTGAACTATATCACCCATCCATTCAAAATTTATTTTCGAATTATTTTCCGATTAATGCAATTGAATCTGAGCGAAGTTTATCAAATATTTAAGAAACAATTTCTATCAATATTTCGACTAAACCTAGCATTGTAGAAAATATTCATGTCGGTATATCTTGTTCTCCATTAGAGCTTGATTCATATCACTCTCTTTTTCATGAATTTCGTGACGTATTCGCTTGGTCTTACGAGGAAATGCCAGACATAAATACTAGTATAGTTGAACACACTATTAGTATGTATCCTGATGTCAAACTGATGCATCAACGGCTTCGTCCTGTTCATCCGAAGAAAGCTGCTGCCATCACAGTAGAAGTTGAAAATATTTTTCATGCTGGTTTCATTTACCCTGTTCCATTAACTGAGTGGGTTTTCAATATCGTTCTGTTATGAAAAAGTAAGGAACCATTAGAGTGTGTGTCGTTTATCAGGACCAAAACACAACCATCCTACACTCTTTATTAACCAGATTATTGATGACTGTGCTGGATGTGAAATATTTTCTTTCATGGATGGATTTTTCAGCTACAATCAAATCAATATCCACCCAGATGACCAACATAAGACAACATTTATCTGTCCCTGGGGCACATTCACATATAGGAAACTCCTGTTTGGTTTAAATAACGCTGGGGAAACTTTTCAGAGAGAAATGGATTATGCTTTCAATGACATCAAGCACATTGTTCAACCATATCTAGATGATTTACCAGCGCATTCACGAAAATGGACTGATCACTCGATGCATTTGAGAGCCATTTTCTTATGATGTCGACACTACAAGATATGCCTCAATCTGCACAAATGTGCGTTTTGTGTTGGTTCTGGTCGATTGCTTGGATTTTTAGTCTCAAAAGAAGGAATTCAAATAGACCCACTAAAGGTACAGGGCATTCTTGATTTGCCTACACCATCAAACTTAATTCAGATACAGAAACTTCAAGGAAAGGCTAACTTCCTAAGAAGGTTCATTCCAAACTATGCCAAAATGGCTAAAGGATTTACTCGATTATTGGAAAAAGGGGTTCCCTTCCATTGGGTCCAAGTTGCGCAAGCTTCTTTTGATGTTGTCAAGGACCATCTTGTCTGAGCGTCATTAATTTATCCTCCAAATTATTCAAATGATTATTTCCTATATATCGTCGTGGCTGATATGACCATCACTATGGTTTTGATCCAAGTAGATGAAGGAATTTAACATCCAATCTGTTATTTGAGTCATAATATCAATGATACGGAAGTTAAGCACTCATACATGGAAAATATTTCCTTGGCAGCTGTTCAAGCTATCCAAATATTTCGCCATTATACCCTGCTCTGAAAAACAACAATAGTTTCGGATTGCAACCCCATGACTTACATCTTATCACGTTAATTGTTGGGGGGGGAATATTAAAAATGGACCATCATTTTGTAGGAATCTGATTTGGAATTCATCAAATCCAAGTCAAAGAAGTCTTTAGTTTTGGCTGAACTTCTCTGTGATCTTCCCTGTGATAGTACTGCAACTACATCAGAACCATCTATTCCAGATGATTCTATGCTTCTGATTGGATCATCTAATCCCTGGTATGGAGATTTCATCATCTATCTCCAAACCCAAACTTTTCGACCTAATACCTCTCGCACTGATCAGCGACATATTCGATACCAAGCGAAAGATTATATGTTCGTCGATGATTCACTTTATCATCGTGGCGTTGATACCATTTTAAGGAGGTGCCTCACTCATGAGGAGGCCAAAAAAGTATTAAATGATTTCCATACTAGAGCTTGTGGTGGAAATTTATCTAGCTATGCTACCGCGCAGAAAATAATTTGCGCCAGTTACTTTTGGCCTAGTATTTTTTGAGATTGTATCCTCGCAGTCAGAAGTTGTCATGCATGCCAGATTTATGACCGTAAAATCCACAAGCTGCTAGTGCCAATGCATCTTGTTGTCTCTGCTCAACCATTTATGAAATGGGGTATTGATTTCATGACCTTTAACCCTCCTTTGTCCAGGGGGCACAGTTATATTATTGTCGCAGTCGACTATTTTACCAAATGGGCCAAAGCGATGCCTACATTCAACAACACAGGACAAATAGCTGCATTGTTTTTCTTCAATCATTTTATTGCATGGTTTGGGGTCCCACAGGCTATAGTTACAGATCATGGGAAGGATTTTCGCAACCATATGATGTTTGAATTGACAGCCAAGTTAGGATTGTCACATGATAATTCTACTCCTTATTATCCACAATCAAATGAACAATTTGAGGCTCTTAAAAAAATTCTTAAACGAATGCTTCAACGAAGGATCTTGTACTCCGCCTTGTGGGCATATCGAACCTTGGTGAGAAACACACCCGGATTTACTCCTTTTCAATTGGTTTATGGTCTAGAAGCTATCTTACCAATCCAATGTGAAATATCATTGTTAAAAATCATGATAGACTTGTTACCTGATACCTCTGAAGAAGAAGCACATCTCCTTAACCTCATCCTTCTAGATTAAATGTGTCATGAAGCCCAATTGGCCAACGAAGCACATAAGAGATGTAGAAAGGTGCAATATGATAAAAATGTCCAGCCTTGCATCTACTCAGAGGGCGACTTGGTCCTTCTTTACGACCAAGAAGCTGATAAGATACGTACACGGAAATTCGAGCCATTATGGCATGGCCACTATATTGTCAAAAGAGTTCTTGATAAGGGTGCCTACGACTTAGTTGATTACGATGGGATTCCATTGGGACAGACTAGAAATGGGTTGTATCCTAAACATTACTATGCTTAATCATGAGCATGGTAATTTTTTGTATTATATTGTTTATATGCTGTTGATTTGCATTCACTATCTTAATTTGTTTTTAGAGTTTTCTTGATGTTAGTAATCTGCTTTACATTTCATCGCAGATGACTGAATCTTCGAAACCATTTGTTGGATACGCTGATGGTGCTAGTCGTAGTATGCAAAATCTATGCTCTACAGCGTGGGCTATTTTTCGCTCTGAACGACGAGTTAGTGAGTTTTCAAGGGATTTGTATTGGCATATCGAAGAATAATATCGTTGAGTATAGTGCGTTGATTGAAATTCTCTCTGATGCCATTTCATTTGGTATTAACCGCATAATCATCAGGTTAGACTCACAACTTGTTGTACTACAACTTACTAGTATTTATACTGTTAGAAATCCAACACTTCTTATATTTTTCCTTACAGTTCGACTTTTGGAGAGACAATTTAATTTCGTTAAATATCAACATACTTCCAAAAATCTGAACAATTTAACTGATTCATTAGCTAATCAAGTTTTAGACAGACATTTGCAACATAGGTAAAGAAAAAACATTCACATCATTGAATAGGATTGTGCATTAAACATAAGAAAAAACTCTAAAAACATATAGATAGATAGTTATAGGTTTTTTACAAAATTTTTGCCCAAGATGTTGGTCATCTGACCTTAAAATGTATGCAAGAAGTCATAAGTAAACTAGTGGTTCTCATGATAGCATGCTATGGATATAACAATCCTACGGAGCAGCTACATCCAATGGTTAGGAACCCCAATTGTGTGGTGCTGCATTCGCATGGGAAGCTCTTCGATTCGGCAATCTGAAATCCCGAAGGTCAACCCCTCTATGTGCTACTAGATCTCAGTAAGAGCCTTAGCCATTTCAAGGTCCTAAAGGACTACTCTCCCAACAACCCTCTCTGTTGATGCATCTGCTTCACGCTCTGGTTCCTCTACTAGTTTAACATGACCGATATCTACATTACATTAAAAATTTAGTTTATTCTTGGAAAGAAATCAAAACACAAAAAAAAATTGTATAAACCTTATAAAAATAAAAAAACATGGTCAAATCAATCTTACCTATTTCACCCCACTGAGCGCCTTCTCGTAAAACTAGATCTGGATCTCCTCGGAAGTCAACGTCTGCATATGCATACTCATCGATGGTGATGATCTATCATCTGAACTGGGAAAAGAATGTAGTTGATAACAAAATGGTCGATTGGACTCAATTCTGACCCATGAGTTCTACCCATATTTGCATTCAAGGTTCTCTACGACTGGATATATCCAATGTTACATGTTGTGGTTGCATCAGTGGAATCTGTTCCAAGGCGAAGGAAATAAGGATCGAACCATACCTGAAATTTTTCTTCCTTCCTCCCTTTTCTTTATTCACTTGTTCCTTTATCATAGATAGAACAGCTTCAAACCAGTTGAAAATTGTTGGCTCTAAACATTCTGGCGCATATTGCATATATGATCTGTTCGCTACATGGAGTGTAACAGTGGCGGCTAGTTTAGCGATTGTGAATAGGATGGTTCTCAAAGGCAAATCCCCGAAATCACGAATATTTATTTTTCCATATTTGCTAGGTACTGACCCCAGATACCAATACTACATAACATAATCCCTCATTGTTTCTCCTCCAATAGTAGATCCTGTGAGTGAAATGGGCAAACCTCTCCTCGACAAACTTGTGAGAAAATACACATCCTCAACTATTATGGAAAACACTTTATTTTTTATTTGAAATGCCCCTATCACTAGATCCCATGCTCGAACAAGGAACTCCAAGAGTTCTATTTGTTGCCTCATTCCCAAAAGTTTGAAGTACTTAAGTAACCCGCAATCTCTTAAAGCTCTTACAGTACCCGAATCATTCAAGGCAATTGTATCTTGTTCTTCATGTTCTCTTTCTCTCCATGTAATCGTCATTATAATCTGATGGAAACCTAAAAATCAACCATAAGATCCATTAGATACCATTCATTGCAAAAAACTAGGCAAATTTTGGACACGGCATGAAAAACAAAAAACATCAACTGCACCCAACGCACTCTCTGGGCTGAGAAAATGCATTTCACATGCAGGTACACTTCACTATAACTGCTATGAAATGAAAGTTTCGACATTCAAGGGTGCGCTGCCCTTAATTTTTGTAGATTTACCCTAGGGGCCTCAAAACCCTAAAAATTTGCAAGGAAAGGTAATGAAATGAATACTGAAAGAAAGAAGAGGTTTTTTCTAATTTCCTGGCTCAAATGGCGACGAAATATATCCAGAGAAATGACCGCAATCAACGAATAAAGTTCGGGGCAAAAATCAGGTTCAGAGCTCCAAAATGCAAATGGTAACTATGGAATGGTAAAAATGAATAGTGAAACTTCTTTATATAGTCATTTAATTACTTGCAAGTTAAATTTATTGCTATGAATCTAGTTTTATTATGTTTTTATCATGGAACAGGTATTTTTAATCCATTTGACGTTGTTCTGAACAAGAAATACAACTATGGAATAGGTTAGTCGTGCAGATTTATTTCAAGAAGGACTTGACCACAAAGCATAATTTTTCTCTTTATTTTTCAAGCTTTGATAAAAATGAAAAAGGATTTGAAGCGCACTTTTATCTCTTTTTTGAGCTTCTATAATAGTGAAAAAGGAACCCCTAGAGTCTTCTTTCAGCTCTTTTTAGACTCCGATAATGTGAAAATATTGTCGAGCACTTGTCATTTCGAGCTTGTTAAAGTAAATGAATTGATATCTACTCAGTACAAGTTTAACCCTTTTCCGGACTGAGATGGATTATTTATGAAAAAGGAATACCTTGGTTAAACATGACCAAGCAGGTTCTTTCAGATATAGTTTTACACTTTTTTGGATCTAAGAGACAAATTTAGGAAAAAGTACTTTTTGGAGTCCTCTTTTGTCCTCTTTCTCAGACTCTCTAAACATGAAAAAGGTCCGGGCTATCACTTTCGTTAAGCTTGTTAAAACATAAAATAATGACGAGCTTGTCAATCATGGCAAGAATCAAGTTTCATTCATCACTAGACTCGTTAAATTATTAAATAGCAATACTTTATTCTTTGTTCACCCGAAGGGTTGAATTATAGATCAAGAAAATGTTATCCTCCTCAAGCTTGATAAAAAATAAAGAGGTACTGGTCAACAAATGACCGGGGAAAGTTTTGGAAAAGCAAGAAAATTTTCTTTTTGGTAGCAAGTCACTCTTGAATATGACACTTCTTTCACTCCATGTATGTGACTATTTGGGTTGGGTAATCATCTTGATGGTTCATTCACACATATGGTTCATCATATCTTCACTTCAGTTTTGGGTCAATGCTGCCAACTCATCACAGTGTCGCCGATATGTTCAAGAGAAGTCATCGAGTGATTAAGAACTCATCCATCTACAATACTCATAAACCTTCATTTTCAGGACCGTCATCCCTGAAAATTTCTATATCAATTCATACCCTTGTCTATAAAATTAGTAACTCTAGTTTTTTAATAAGGTGACTTCCTGTCGACTACAAATCAATATCTAAGAAGTTTATTTAGAAACATCAGATTCTAGTACCATGAGGCTTGTTATAGCATCGACAAGATCCTCGCTTCCGAACTTTGATCGAAATATTTTTTTTGGCATTCGACATCAAATCATCTATTCACTCCTTAATAAATGTATTGCAATACCCTGAGGGCCATTGAAATTAATGGTGGGTCTCTCGCGTTTCTTAACAACTTTCATTATTGGCTAGTAATCAAACGATGTATTTCCATGTTCGATGACAAATCATATATTCGCATGGCTAGACTTGTACCCAAATGATTGAGTGAATGAGATAAGAAGACCCCGGATCTAGTTTCAGCCATCCGGCCTACGATTTCAGGGTTGTTGTACACATCATCTGTATGGTGACCTTACATACAGATTGTCATCCAAACATGGACCTATATCTGTAGGTGATGTATGCATCTGGGAAACATTCCAATGTAGATGACTTTATGAATTATGTACATGTTATTAGAATGTTTTATGTGTTGACTATGGGAATGCCTACCCTCAGCAATTATGATCAATAGAGGATTTATCATGATGTAATGTATTGTAAGATTGATGAAGGTGACCATACCTCTTTGTTTCTGAGCTCATCACAGTGTAAAGAATCTCAATCAAATGTTATTATTATTTGGATCTCATTCTTTAGGGGGAAATTTTTATAGGTCAATTTGGGCACCATTCCCAATGACCTAGTTAACTAGGCATCATCTCTAGGACCGATGATCAAAGGGTATATAATTCCCTATCATCTTAGTTGCTATATGCCCTAAGATAGGAAAAATTCATGAATCAAACAATATTTTCATCAAAGAAAGGATTTTCCATGGTTTGAATTTTATTATTAAACATGTGGGAGCTCACCACTAAGGGTCCTAAGTGTGTTGCATATGTAGGTAGACCCATTCAAGGCTGATCTACAAAGCACTTCCTGAAATTCAAAGGTGCATTGGTCATATTGGGAGCGAAATTCTCATTCTTCCAGAATCTCCACTTGGTCAGTGTCTTCTAGAAGGGTTCACATGTGTCAAGCTTCGGATTCAAGTGTCCATTTGACATCTACATGAATGGAAACATGTCTTGGCTATTTTTAGAATGTTATTAATTACAAAACTGCCTACATTTCGTCTATAAATTGAACACAGATCTAAGTGTTTGGGAGGAAGAATTTGAGTAGGGAAACGTTGGAGAATTTTCAATAGAGAGTTTGATTTGTGGAGTTGCTGTTGGAGAGACTTATTCTGTGATGATACTTGGGAACTTTTCTGGAAGGTTATGATTTTTCAGTCACTTGGTTGTAACCTCTCCTTCTATCATCAGTAAAGATTACTTCTTGTTTTTCCCTACATGCATCCATGTTTACTTTGATTTTCCATGTTGTAAAATCTTGGTTCATGAATGCAGTTTATGCTTAACTTATTTGGCTAATTAACTTGAATAGATATCTATATTATTGCATATTTTGTTGTTTCAATGTTCTTTCTGGAAGGAAGCATTCAGCTATCTGAAACCGCTTGAAGTTGAAGCTGTAGTGGAAGCGACAGAAAGGAGCCATTTGGAAGTGACTGAAACAAGTAAGCATCCAATATTCTATGTGTATCTATTCTAAGTTAGGGAAAAGGGTAGTGCAGTCTTTCACATGTTTTTCTACAGTAGACACTGGTCTAGGGAAGCGTAGTTTATCCGTAGATTAAAATTCTAGCCAAACTCTCCAGAATGCTAATAATACCCAAAATTGACCAAATTTTCATCCAAATTGGTTCAATATTGGAGAAATTATGCTCAAAACAAAATTTCTGCCCAATGTCACTTGAAAACCCCACTAAATGTGGGCTAGCTGCAGATTAACTCAACAAATTTGGCGAAAGGACGAAATAGGTGGAATCCACTCTAGACCTAGTGGAACCACTGATTGTTAAATGAAATGTGAAGTGGGGTTGGTCACATGACCTCTCTACCCAAACTGCCAGCGAAAACACATTTCATAACCTTTTTTTTAATGATCACATTAAATTTTAAAACTGCATGGCCACATAGTACGGTTATTTGAACCATTAACAGTCGGTTTATAAGCCTTGAGGTCATAGGAATTTGGGTCTTATGGGGTCGCCCTAGCCCTTAATCCTTTCTACTGCATTGTAATTTAAACGATAAATACAAAGTCTCTGCCATATATATTAAGAACTAAACCTTTCATGCTTTGGTAAGCCCTTGTGGTACTAGATAAGAGGTCTCTGTTTCAAATCTCGTGGACTCCATATATATTTTAGCCATGACCCTTAGGCCATGTGGTGGCCTCTGGGCCTGCCACGTGGTGGCCTTGGATTGGCCCACAAATTTTAAAGTCAACTCATTGTCAAATATGAAGATGCCATCTTGTCTACTTCTGATTCGTCGAGAAGGAATATTCCATGGAATATTCTAGGGAATATTCCATGGAATATTCTAGGGAATATTCCTAGGACTATTCTCAAAATATTCTTTGGAATATTCTTTTATTAATATTTCCTAAGTCAAAAGTCAACTTTGGTAAACTGGATTTTTTAAGGATATTGAAAACTTCAAACCTGCATAACTTTCACATATGATGTCGGATTTGAGTCTCATTCATGGCACCAGAATCGGAGAAATGAGTCCTTTCTGGTCATTTAGGTTTCAACCAGTTCCGAGAAATTCCATTTTTTGACCATTTTTTTCAACATTGGACATGATCACCTGATCACACCTCCAAAATGGGAAGCTTTGGGACCCCAAAAGCTTTGTGATTTACATAAATTGAAGATGAGGAGACTGATTCTCCACTCTTCCAACCCTGAACCACTGAAATCTTCCTAACTTCATGAAATCGAGCTTCTCATAAAATGATAAATTCTTCCTTGAATATGCTAACCGACTGTTGCTAACATTGACTGAGTCATGATGCAAATTTTTAAAATTTACAGAACATAAAATATAATTTTTAGAAATCATATTGCTCCTACAATGGTCTACCTTCAAAGGAAACTAAAATTGAGGTTCACCTTGCCAACTTTCCTCATGGAATTTTTTTTTCAAATGAGCCATGTACTTGTGTCGATTCCCGACCAAGTTTTCTCGCCATACCAATCTACCATTTTGAAACCAACATTGACCCATGTTGAATTTTGTGTCCTCTTTGCTTGCATGCTTTTACATTTCTTGGATTCTTGCACCACTTTGCACTGACACTTTGTTCTTTGCACCGATTGACTCCAAAGGCACTTTCTGCAACATCTTGTCATCTTCCAACGATGACTTGCTTTTAGGCTGAAACATATCGTCATTTATATCAACAAAAACATGAAAATGATTATGTACAATTTTTTTTTTCTTAACCATCAACAAAGTCAGATTTTGACTTGCATTGACAAGCCTTTTCAATTTCCCTACATTCACTAAAGATGATTCTAGCTTCTTCCAATGTGCTCTGACAATAAACTCTTTACCATCCTTGAAAAAATGGTACCTGTTCTCATGGCGATGGAATATCGCTTTTCTATCATATAAATACGAAATACCCAACACAACACTCATAATTTCAAGAGGTACCACATCTAATTCAACCAAATCAACATAATGAGCTATTATGGCGAATCACAACATGCACTTTCTTGAGACTTGTAAATTAGCATCCTTGCAAATCCATCCAAGTGGATATGGGTTTGATGAGGTATGGTCTCAAGTTTCAAATTCTTAACTAAGTCTTCTGAGATGAGGTTTGTTTTAGACCCACTATCAAATAGTGTGTCTATCTTTGTGTGTTTGGCTATTATCCTCATATGAAACAGCTATATCCTCCTCTCTTCATTTTGAGCTTCTATGTGATAGTTTAACATGTTAGAACTGGGATTTGTTTCATTTACAACCTCTTTCCCCTTCATGTTGTTTAGTATCATGGCTATGATTTTAGTTTCATCACCTGATTCAGAACCTAAGTCTTGTTCAACAGTTGCAACAGTTTTTCCCTTATCTTTGTTTTAAAATTTCTCTAGTTTTAGCTCCGAATGAAGTTTCCAGCAATGGTCTTCATCGTGTCTTGTCTTGGAACAATTTTTACAAAATAAATTTCCTTTTTCTTTCCTAGAGTTAGCATTTATTTTCCTCCCTTTGCCTTTGAATTCACTATCCATGTTCCCATCAAAAGATTTTTTACCTCTAGCCTCTAAATGCGTCTCTTGTACACAAAATTTGTCTAGACTAGTAGGATTGAACATAAGGATAGTATGTATAAGATAGGTGTGTAAACCACCTATATATTTCAGCAAAGTTTCTTGACTATGCAAATAAATTCCTAACAACAAAGCTATTCTTCTAAAATCTTGAGTGTAATCTTGAACACATTGTCCCTTAAGTTGTCTAAAACATTGCCAATTCATGATAGCCTTTTTTAAATGAGCCAATGGATAAAATTGTTGCTTAATTATGGAATAAATTCAGCCCATGATAAAGTAATCTTACCATGTTTTTTAATTTCATCGTTGGTCTTGGCTTCCCACCATACCAATGTTGCTCCTTCCATTCTTAAAGAGACTAACTGAATCTTGGCGTAGTATTAATGAAGGTTTTGTATCCTCGAATATACTTCCAAATCTCTTATCCAATTTTCAAGTTTCTTTGCATTGACTTCACCATTAAACATAGGCAACTCAAATTTAACATCAAGCTTTAAAAATTGACTTTTACCAGTGGTTTTAGACTTGTGGGATTGGTTCACCGAAGTTGAGGATGACAATGTAGAGGAAGAGGATGAAGATGGCCGGGATGGTGGATCACCATTTCCTCTGTGTCCTTTCTTTGACTTGTCATCACTTTTCTTTCCTCCTCAAGAACCATCTCCTTCTTTTTGGTTTTTATACCTTTCTGCAACAAGCATATCATTCCTTTCTTGGTAGAGTATCGTCACCATCTCCGTCATGTACAAGAAAGCCTTTCGGAACACCTTTTCCTCTTCTTTGGAATTCATATCTTCAGGAGCTTCTCCCTCTCCTAAATACACACTTGAAGATGCTTCTATGGCTCTTGGAGGTGGCTCTCTGGCCCTTCTTGGTTGAGGATTAATTTGTGCACAAACCAAGTGTTCTTCACCTCTCTTGAGTTTAATCCTAGTAAGCATCAAACTTGCAAACAATCAACTATATCTTTGCACAAACAAAATGCTGAGTAAAACTCTAGCTCTGTAATATTCGCAACATTTATATTTCATCTAAATGGAATATAATAGTTGATTTTATCTTTATATAGAGGAATAAAAGGGTAGGGAGTCCCAATAACTTCTTTAGAGGGAAGAATAACACTCCTCATGTGAAAGGAGGCAGAATAAAGCAGCTGGTTTGAACACCTATGGGTGTGAAGAGGATTGGATCATGTTGATTTAGTCACATTTGACGAAGTCCACATGCACTGTCTAGATATATTGTATCTCCATGATGGAATGCTCAATTTTAATGGAGGACAACTTGCATGAGCTAGGTGGCACATATGGATGGGACCCGTTGTGGAGGGGAGCACTTTCTATATATGGAGAGGAGGAAAACCATTGTATTCATGCTTGGATTATTATTTTCTTTGGTATGTTGAGACTTTTCTCCCTCTTGTTGTTTAATAGAGTTGTAGTTCTGCTTAGCACAAGGGTGTTCTCGATCGGGAATCCCTACCTCATCCTTAGGGAAGGAGAGGTTTTTGAGCTTTATTTCCTCATTCTGGCATTTTTTCCAAGCTACCTCCTTTAGCTACAGTGTAGTTTCTATTTAGATCTAGGTTGTGTTGCAGGGTTCAGCAAAGGAGGATCTCTTTGAGCCATTTATGGGCTTGTTTTTCAGTGGAGAGCTTGTCTATCCATTAGAGGATCAGCAAGGGAGGCTCCCGGGCATATTTTCACATCTTGGCATTGGGCCAAAGCATCTTTGCACTTTTACAACACAGTCCCTTTCAGGAACTATGTCATTTTTTAGAGAGCAGCTACAAAAAGGTTTAATACCTTGATTTTTTGCGAGTTTCCCTAGGCAAGGGCCAACCCTTCGCCCGGAAAGCTAGAAAAAGTGATTCTAATCCCTATTGTAATTATTTTAGTCATATTCATGTAATGTTGTAGTAATCTAGGTTATCTTTCATACTGAATATTCAGATTGACTTCTCTTGTATTCAAGCTGTTAAGAAACCCTTGCCGGGTTATCTCATTTTGTATAAAAGAGGCTAGATCTCTATTTTTCTCCATGTATTGATGTAATAAAATATATATCTATATATATTGACATTTTTGGTGTTGGAAATGTTGATTTTCCCCACTTTTGATTGAGGGAATGGATCATATTTCTTGTTGTTGTATATATAATTTATGAAAATGTGATATAACACATTTTATGAGCTATATTTTTGCATCTCCAACTTAATAATATCTTCAGATATTCTTATTTTTGTAGAAAATCCCTTGTTTGGGATATTACAGTGGTACGAGATCATAATCTTGGCTCAGCCTGTAGAACACAACCATTATGCTATTCAAGGAAGAGAATATGATCCTAAAGGAGACTCCATCATGTAGAGGAATAAAGTAATATAGGCTTTCAAAGCTTCTTCCTAAATCTATAAAGAGCATTCATGAAGATCTCAAGAAAATAAGAAGGGAGATGTACAGAGAATCTCCAAGAGGGTTTGAATCAGAATCAAACTCTAGATTTTCATATGAGGAGTGTGAGCATGCAGCCACACACTATGATGCATAGCACAGTCAAAATCCTAGATCTATCAAGAGAAAGATGAAGGAAGGAGGAATGCCTAAGAGGGAAACTCTTAGTGGTTTGCTGCAAGATAATGAATCTCAAACTGAAAGGTTTAGTGATCATCTTACTTTTTCATAGTTTTGAAAAATCAAGGTAAAGGGAAGCAAGCAGGAGGTTAGATTTCTTCTATCTAATTTTTATGGTTCACTTGCATGTTCAACAGAAGCTTGGGTGGAGGAACTAGACACCCTTTTGCAGTAGCACCAAATTTCTGAAGATGATGCAATCGAAGTTGCAGTGCTGCATTTTGGAGGTAAGGCCTATGCATGGTGGATATTTGAGTATTTTTCTTTAAATAATGCAAATACTTCTTCTTATTCAAGGTTCATTAAAGAATTGGTGGGAAGATTTGATGGGAAGATTTCTAAAACACATGTGGAGAAGGAAAACAAACACAAACCTTTCATGTGATGGATGAAACTATAAACTCCATTCCACTTCAGAAACCCATGGAGGAGGCTGATATATTGCATCATACCTTGCTATAGGAAAGACCTGTATCTCATATTCTTGAGCAAGGAGGTATGGAGATCCCTTTTTCAAAATAGGATCCAATCATTGGGAGGTTGCCCATTTATGTTGCAGAGGTTGAGGGAAACAACGCTGTCACATTTAGAGATTATATAGTGCCTCACGCAGAGGAAGGAGGAGCACTTGCTCCAACAAGGGGGGTTCTTGTATCATCGCAAGGGATTCCCTAGGATCTCATGTGTGGAGATCAAGGCACAACCTATGATCATCATGTGACTTTGCTGAGACATTGTAAAACCATGTAGATGGAAGGAGGAGATAGGGAGGATGACCAACATCATTTGATGAGGAGCATACACACCTATCCATTTCGGAAAGCTGATGCACAGAAGAGGGAGGTTGGATTGTGTAGTTAGAGCAGGGATAAGTCTATCCATCCATATATTCAGTCTACTCTTGACATTGATGTATCATTACATGGAGGCATTCCAACTGGGAGGCCACCAGATCTAGAGCTGGTGGGAGACACCTTGTCATTTGGTTCACCAATCTCAGATTCAGGAGGAGTGAAGATTTTGGAAGATAACTTTGGCATGGGGGATGTCAAAGTAGCAGGCAGCAGCTATTGGGTGTGGAGCCTGATTATCCTGTTTACTTTGTATCACAACATTGGACCCCTGTACCTTAAAAGGGGTGACAATGCTACCCGTAGTTAATCGCTATTGTGTGGGGTCTAGGGGGGCGACAGCGCTTTTTGAACCCCCCCTCTGGTAGGGGCTTTTGGGGGTAGTGCCCCCGAAGCTAAAAATAGATGTAAAATTGCCTTGTAAAAGTATAGTAATTTCTAGTCAATCTAAGCCGTTCATAGGTGGATGATCTGACGGCAGAAGTTATGTTTAGATTAGGGTATTTTTCCCTAGAAGGCAACCCCTCACTTTTATGAGGGTATTGTATTGCGGTTGTGTAGTGTGTGTATTCTCGGAGTGAGAAACAGAGGGAGACTATGAGAGATAACAAAGGATATTACAGTGGATATGCTATAGGTTTTGTCTCTTCATTTTGCTGGATAATAGAAAGGAAGGACTGGCTGTTCGGGGTGGATGTAGCCCAAACTGGGTGAACCACGTATATCTGTGTCTCTCTGGTTTTATGTGTTTTGTGTTCTTGTATTTTCCACATATTTTATGTTTTGCATTGCTCCATAATATATAATTTCCTAACAACTGGTATCAGAGCCATGGTTTAGGTTTTGGCTTCAGATGGACGTTTTCTGTTGCCAAGGGTTTTATTGGCTTGTGAATAGAGATATGACCTGTTGTATTAATGTAGATCTGGATCTAAAACCGAAGGATGAGATTGATGCATAAGCCATTGGAGGATTTCTCTCATGAAAGTAACGTGGATGAGCATGTTGAGATAGAAATGTAAATTTTTTGTTGCATGGTGAAACCATTGATGCAAAGAAGCTGGATATTGTGTGAATTTGTTTAAATATTTCAGATCTGATGCCTATGGAAGAATTTTTGATGCGCTGGCGGCATTCGATGAAGCTTCTGAGCATACTATGTTTATGTGAAATGCACTCCTCATAGCTTATGTTAAGAATGGGCTCTATCAAACCAAGGCTATGGAGACTTTTAAGCAGATGAAGCTTTCTGGGATGGAGCTTGCTAATGTTGAAGGTGATGCATGCTGTGATAAGTTTAACATGACTTGTTTTTTTATAGCCAAGAGATTCATTTAGTCTCTTGCTGTTAGAAAACCATCAACACAGGTACCAAGCTGGTACGATGTCAACGATCTCTGCAAGGAGGGCTGACTAAAGGAGGCATTGGCTATTTTACACAAAAACGCAGACCACCATGGTATTTCTTTCGATTCTAAAACTTATGCTACTCTCTTGCGCGCTTGTCTTGTCTCCAAAGCTCTTGCTAGAGGCAAGCAAATTCATGCCAAAATGCTGGTTAGTGGCTCCGATCAAAACTCATTTTTTTTTAACCTAACCTGTGGGTATGTATGTTGTCTATGGCAGTTTGGACAATGCGCGCCAAGTGTTTGAAAAATTACACCATCGAACTATTCTCTTATGAAATGCCATGATTAGAGGCTATGTTAAGGGTGAACTCTATAAGGAAGCCATTGCCCTCTATTATCAAATGCAGCAGGAAGGAATACAGCCAGAAAATTTCACGTTTCCATTAGTTCTCAAAGCATGTGCTACCTTACTAGCTCTGGAAGAGGGCAAGAAGATTCATCATCACATAGTTAGGATGCGACTTGAGTCTGATATTTATGTAGCTGCTAATCTTATAGACATATATGCAAAATGTGGAAAATTGGAGGTTGTTCGTCATTTATTTGATAAAATTCCTCAAAGAAATGTGATCTCGTGGACGACTATGATTGCAGGATATGTTCAGAATGGACCATGAAGCTGATAATTCTCAGCAGATTCAGAAAGAAGAAAAAGATGTTGTTTCAGCTGTAGCAACTGTGATTTCTGATCTTTGTGGACCAGGTTAATGGATGGCAATGTCAAAAACTTCATTCTGATCTTCTTGAGCATTATAGTGGTGTTTCTTTAGAGAGGTCTTGGTCTCTAAATCTATAGAGTAAGAAACTATGAAGATTGGTTACATGCAAAGTGTTTGACATAATGTGTCAATCAAATGTTTTGAAGAACGTCAAAATGAGAGAGGATATTTGCAGGTGAATTAATTAAAAATTGATGAAACATGTATCTGAAGAGAATTCGTAGAGGACTGGCGGTTATAGAGGCTGGTGACCCATGTAATCTAGTAGATGGATTATTTTTATATGGACATTGATTTCATATGTACAAAGACAACAACAATGAAACAATGTTAGGTCCCTATATAACTAGTATAGTCCCTTATTATTGTTAGTGTAACCCCCTTATTGTTATTATTGAACCCTTGTAACCCCCATTTTTTTACTATTGTGCCCTTAAATTAGTATTGTTAGGTCAGCTAGGATTACATTGTGGCCCACTAGGATTACGTTATGGCCCCATGGACTCCTATATATAGAAAGGAGGTTTTTTTCATTTTTATCATCCAAGAATTGTTCATTTATGTAATGTATTGGAGGTTTCCCCCTCGAAGTGGCTCATTTCTAAGGCTTTGATATCTCTTTTCTTCTATTTTTGGAGCTGGTTACACAACATTTGGTATCAGAGCTTTGGATTCTAGGGTTTCGCTGCTCCAAACAGGTCATCGTGGAATTCGCTTCTCTTTGTTTCTCTGATTCAGTGAAAATTTTGGGTACTTGGTAATCTAAGGAAGTTTTCTAAAAATACCTAGACTTGATTTGTAATATTTTCGGAGATATGATACAATGAAATTTAGGTTTTTTCGGGCTCTAAATAGATTAATAAAATTGCATTTTCTTCATAAAAAAAAAATTCTACGAAGAGTTGCGAAGATACGAAGCTCATGTAGTTCCAAAGCTGAAATCTGAAATTCTTTAAAAAAAATTGCAGAGCTTGGTTAGCAATATTTTTGGAGATATGATCTGTGGAAGGTAGTGCTTTTTCAGGCTCCTGAATTTCATCTCAAAGAGGTGATCGTGGGAAAAGTTCAATAACTCTCTCTCTGGGCATCGGATTGGAGTGCCGTAAAAAGTGTTCGCAAGTACACAGACTTTAGTTTATTTTCTATCAATTTCAGAGACAAAGGACGAAACAGTGACACGTGGCTAGTCATACAAGTTTGCTCTACTGAACCAGTCCATAATTAGGTCATTGTGGGAGATTGGACACAACTTTGTCTTGGAGAATCCAAATCAGGTCAGACCTGTGGCATTCAAAAGAGAATTCAGAGGGCTACTTCAATGCTGAATTTCAGATATTTAAGAGCTGCAATCACATAGATAATACAATTTCAATATCGAGCTCCTCAAAGCAAGTAAAAGGTGTGTATTTTTTTTCTGAATTGCATAAGTCTTGTTTGAAGAATCAAGTTGAATTGATTACAAGGGCCTATCGTAGAATAGATATCAATATTGGAGTCTAAAATGGCCCCTAAAAAGAATTCAACACCCATTAAGCCTTTAGAAGGCTCTACTATGACTCATGAAGACGAAGAATGGCAACATGACATATCAAAATTACAAGAGCAAGTGCAACAAATTTCTCTCTCGCAAAGAACAACAAAAAATGAAATGGAAGTTTTGAAGAAGGGCATGGAAACCAAGATGGATGGTTTGAAGAAAGGCGTGGAAGCTAAGATTAATGGTTTGGAAGCTAATATGGATGGCATGGAAGTGGGCATGGAAGCTAAGATGGATGACATGGAAGCTAAGATTGATGAAAAAATGAAAGACAACATGGAAAACATGAAG
Organism: Pinus albicaulis; assembly: GCA_034641835.2. Taxonomy (NCBI): domain Eukaryota; kingdom Viridiplantae; phylum Streptophyta; class Pinopsida; order Pinales; family Pinaceae; genus Pinus; species Pinus albicaulis. The sequence continues at coordinate 1,010,618,218 of CM076581.1, read as the reverse complement.
AAAGATGTAAAAGTAGACATCGAAAGTTTGGGAAAGTTGATACAAGAAATGTCTCCTAATGGTGAAAAGATAGTAGAGGAAACTCATGATGAGAACAAAATAAATGTTAATCGTGATTTCATAACCTCTAATGTTGGCGGGAAGAACCACCATATTCCAAAAATGGATATGAGGAAGTTTGATGGAAAGGATCCTGTAACATGGATACTACGGATGGAGCAATATTTTGATCTCCATAATGTGAAAAACACACAAAAAGTACGCATTGCAACTTTACATTTAGAACAAAATACATTTGTATGGTATCGATGGCTTTGCTCCCGTAAAAAAATTGTCACTTGGTCAATTTTTACGGAGGAAATGATAGCACATTATGAGGATACATTGAAGGCGATTGATGCCACAAGGCACAACCGTACTGTTCCGAGTGCCTTTCTATCGAGAATGTTCCATTCCATGTCTGTCATGGCCATCGGATTCTTTATTTTTCTACTCAATGGTAGATACAGATCTTTCTGATACAGATAATCTTCCATCTGCATCTTCCACAACAGGAAGTTTTGGCCGTTAAATTTCTCGACCCTAAATTTACCACCTTCCGCCATTTCTCCCACTCGAACTAGGAACCCTTCTTTCCTGCGATTTTATCAGCCAAATAGACCTTCGCCTCTGATACCAGTTGTTGGGTGTGGAGCCTGATTATCTTGTTTATTTTGTATCACATCATTGGACCCTTGTGCCTTAAAAGGGGCGGCAATGCCGCCCGTAATTAATCGCTACCGTGGGGGGTCCAGGGGGGGGCAGCAGTGCTTTTCGGAGTCCCCCCTAGCGGGGGATTTCAGGGGCAGCGCCCCCGAAGCAAAAAACAAATGTAAAATTTCCTTGTAAAAGTATAGTAATTTCTAGTCAATCTGGGCCATTCATAGGTGAATGATCTGATGGTAGAAGTTATGTTTAGATTAGGGTTTTTTTGCCCTAGAAGGCAACCCCTCACTTTTATGAGGGTATTGTATTGCGGCTGTGTAGTGTGTGTATTCTCGGAGCGAGAAACAGAGAGGGAGACTGTGAGAGAGAATAGAGGATATTACATCGGATCTACTGTAGGTTTTGTCTCTTCATTTTGCTGGATAATAGAAAGGAAGGACTGGTTGTGCGGCGTGGACGTAGCCCAAAATGGATGAACCACGTATATCTGTGTCTCTCTGGTTTTATGTGTTTTGTGTGCTTATATTTTCTGCATATTTTATGTGTTGCATTGCTCCGTAATATATAATTTCCTAACAACTGGTATCAAAGCCGAAGGTCTATTTGGCTGATAAACTCACAGGAAAGAAGGGTTCCTGGTTTGAGTGGGAGCAATGGCGGAAGAAGGTAAATTTAAGATCGAGAAATTTAACAACCAAAACTTCCCATTGTGGAAGATGCAGATGGAAGATTATCTGTATCAAAAAGATCTGTACCTACCATTGAGCAGAAAAACAAAGAATCCAGCAGCCATGACAGACGTAGAATGGAACATTCTCGATAGAAAGGCACTCGGAACAGTATGGTTGTGCCTTGCGGCGTCAGTCGCCTTCAATATTTAGAAGGAAACAACAACAGAGGGTTTGATGCAGACGTTGGCAAAACTATATGAAAAACCCTCGGCCTCAAACAAGGTATTTCTTATGAAACGACTATTTAATATGAAGATGTCGGAAGGTGGATCTATTGTAGACCATTTAAATGATTTCAATATAGTTACTAGTCAGTTAAGTTCTGTAGGGGTAAAATTTGATGATGAAGTTAGAGCTGTGTTATTCTTGTGCTCATTTCCAGAGAGTTGGAATGGTTTAGTAATGGCCATTAGTAACTCTGTCTTTGGATCTAGTACTTTAAATTTTGATGATGTTGTCGGTGCTATCCTTAGCAAGGAAATGTGACGGAAAATCTCTGGTGAGACATCGGGTAATGCTTTGAGTGCAGAGTCTAGGGGAAGAAGAATGGAAATAGGAAAGAGCTCGGGTTATCGTAGTAAATCAAGGAAAGGCAGATCCAAGTCCAAATCAGGGATAGTGTGCTGGAAATGCGGAAAGAGAGGACACCTAAAGAGAGATTGTAGCTCTTGGAAGGGAAAAGAAGGAGACACACAACATGAAAAAAATCATGAAGCAAATGTGATAGGTGATGTGTTACAAGATGCTTTGATTCTTTCTTTCGAAAATGTTACTGATTCTTGGTTTGTAGATTCGGGGGCTTCATTCCATGCTACACCTGCTAAGAAATATTTTCATGACTATGTTCAAGAAGATTTTGGACAAGTTCGTTTGGGTGATGATAAACCCTGTAAAATTGTTGGAATGGGTAAAGTTATTGTAAAACAACAGAATGGAAACCAATGGCTACTAAAGGAGGTAAGGCATGTTCCAGATCTGAAGAAAAATCTTCTTTCAACAGGGTAGTTAGATGGTGAAGGTTGTGTGAAAACTTTCATGGATAAAACTTGGAAGGTCACAAAAGGAGCCCTAGTAATAGCAAAAGGTGAAAAGGTTGGTACATTGTATTTATGCAATGGTATTTCTAACTCTGTTAATGCTTTAACTTCGAAAGGAGAAGATGCAGCATTATGGCATCATAGGCTTGGACACATGAGTGAGAAGGGGATGAAGATTCTTCACTCAAGAAATCTGTTGCCAGGTTTGAAGAATGTTGATTTGGATTTCTGTAAAAATTGCATTTATGGAAAACAAAAGAGAGTCAGATTTCTCAGAGTTGGGAAAGAAAAGAAGAGCGAAAAATTGGAGCCTGTGCATATAGATGTATGGGGACCTACTCAGGTATCATCTCTCGGTGTCTCTTGCTATTATGTTACATTTGTTGATGATGCAACTAGAAAAACTTGGATTTATTGTATTCAAAATAAATCTGATGTATTTGATACTTTCAAGAAATGGAAAGCCTTGGTTGAGATTGAGGCAGGAAAGAAGTTGAAGTGTCTCAGATCAGAAAATGGAGGTGAATATTGCAGCAAAGAGTTTGATAGGCACTGTTCAGAGCATGGAATTCGTAGAGAGAAGATATTTCCAAGAACACATAAGAAAATGGTGTGTCAGAAAGAATGAACAGAACAATCATGGAGCATGCAAGGTGCATGAGATTGCATGCAGGATTGCCTTTACAATTTTGGGCAGATGCTGTAGATATTGATGTTTATCTAATAAACAGAGGGCCTTCAAGTTCCTTGAATGGTGGTATTCCATAGGAAGCATGGATAGGTAAAAAGGTAAGCTAATATTTTTTAAATCCTTTTGGCTGTGAGGCCTTTGTCCATATTAATAAAGAAAATAGAACAAAGCTTGAAGAAAAATCAAAGAAATGTACCTTTATTGGATATGGTGTTAATGATTTTGGATATCGCTTATATGATTATGAAAATCAAAAAATCATTAGGAGCAAAGATGTAATATTCAATGAAAAGGTCTTGTATAAGAATCAGTTGCAGGAAAAGAAACAGGAAAAAGAAAGCAAGGAATACACGGTTCTTGATGAGATAACTGAAAAAGTAAAGGTGTCTGAAAATAATAATAATCAACAGTCACAGCAGCAGCAACCACCACAATAGCAACAGGCACCTCAAACATCTGAAAGTGGTGTTAGAAGATCTACCAGGATAAGTAGACCCCCTGAACGATACTCTCCTTCATTATATTATTTATTGTTGACTGATTCTGGTGAACCTGAATGTTATGAAGAAGCAATGCAAGTTGAAAGCAGGAAGAAGTGGGAGCTATCCATGGATGAAGAGATGGACTCCTTAATGCATAACCAAACTTGGGACTTATTCAAGTTGCCTACAGGTAAAACTACATTGCAGAATAAATGGGTTTACAGGCTGAAGGAAGAAGATGGAGGAAAACAGAGGTACAAAGCTAGACTTGTGGTGAAGGGGTTTGCACAGAAGAAAGGTATTGATTTTGATGAAATATTTTCTCCTATTGTTAAAATGACTTCAATCAGAACTATTTTAAGTCTTGTAGCAGCGGAAGATTTACATCTTGAACAGTTAGATGTAAAGACAACATTTCTCCATGGAGATTTGGAGGAAGAGATATACATGCAGCAACCAGAAGGATATGAGGTAAAAGGAAAAGAAAAATTGGTGTGCAGGTTAAAGAAGAGCTTGTATGGTTTAAAACAGGCTCCAAGGCAGTGGTATCTAAAATTTGACAAGTTTATGTCTGAACAAGGTTATACTAGATGTCACTCTGATCATTGTGTTTATCTAAAAAGGCAAAATGATGGCAGCTATATTATATTGCTATTGTATGTAGATGACATGCTTGTTGCAGGGTCTAACATGCAGGAAATAAATGTGCTCAAAAGAAAATTGGAAAATTCATTTTCAATGAAGGATTTGGTAGCTGCAAAACAAATCCTCGGTATGAGGATAACTAGAGACAGGAAAAATCACAAATTAACATTGCTTCATGATTTTTTGGTGGTTATGTTTATTGTTCCTGTAGTAAATTCCTACCAGCAGCATGAAGAGAGCTTCATGTGCTATAGCACCAGCGTTGTCTCTTAGGAAGATTGATCCATATTGGAGATCTCAACTCTTGGTAGAGTAGTCCAAGGATATTGGTGCTTGCATGATTATTGATGACTCAGATGGAGATGATAGATACATGGTGGATGATGTGGTCATCTATTCCTATGGTAGGATCTTCTTGACTAGAGCTTCTAGTCTTAAGGAGAAGCTACTACAGGCAGCACATGAGGACTTATTTTCTATGCAATTTGATGCATATATTTCCTTGATAGAGGAGTTCACTTGGGAGGGCATTGAGCATGATACATTTCAGCATATGGAGAGATGCATAGCCTGGATGGTGATGGAGAGGATTTCACAGCCACTTCCCTACTCATTGGAGGTGAGGGAGGAATTCAAGTTGAGCCATTTCAGCTCAAGGTCTCAAGTACATGGTGGAGGAGGTATAATATCACATTATGTTTCGTACTTCTTTACTTTATATGAGCATCATGTTGTACCAAGAAGGATCATCCCTTCTTGCATTTTGTATGATGTACTTGTAGCTACTTGTAGCATTTATTTTGGCTACCTTAATGGTGGTTTGTGGGGAAGGCCACATGATTTCTGGTGTGCACCTTTGAAACCTCATTGTACTTTCATGTTTCTATCTTATGAAATGATTGTGGCAACAAAAAAGTGGCTGGGAGAGCACTTGTTATCATTATTTTTTATACAGGAAAAGTATGCACTACGCTGTTTCCATATGTGGAACTATGATTCACTCGTTGGCTGTCATTTGACAGCTTGTTTTCATTGTATTTTTCTTCCATATATTGTTGATATGTTTATATCCACTAAAAGATTTGTTTCGAGAGTGGGATATAAGATGGAGAAGCCCATTGGGAGTGTGATTCTCCATACTATTCATGTTTTATGTTTTTGGAGGAGCAATGGGAAAACCATGATTGCCACATCACATCTCTTTTATTCACATGGGGTGAGCCATTTGAAGAGCTTGAGTGCTCGGAGGAGGCACTTCATGGCTAAATTGTTTGGTGTGGTAGCTTGGGCCATTCTTGCAGGCCATGTCATTTCAGCCCAAGGACATAAACAACCCCATAATTACCATAAATGGAGAGAGAAACAATTTGAATGGAAGAATCTAATCTCTCCATGCAGCCCCACTACATTGCATAAATTGGGGGTTGAAAATTTCTTTGATGAGCTACCTAGAATGGATCATTTCATTTGGATGATTGCATGGGTGAGGGAGTCATTCATTGGGAATAAGACTCCCCATGTTTTTCATCACTCCTACCTTGAGGAGGCCATTGGAGAGCAAGGATATTTCCACTTACATCTTCCATTTTCTTATGATGTACACTTTTGTTTTACACACTTGGAGGGATTCATGGAGGACAAATTTATTGCATATTATGATGAGCTATGGTGGAATATATTGATGAGGAGGCAAAAAGAATAGGAGGGGAGGAATTTTTCTCTACCTTTTTAGTTTCTTGAGGAAAAGTAACATTTTTAAGGGGGAGGACTGTAATATTTCCAACATTTAGATTTCATCTAAATGGAATATTATAGTTGATTTTATCTTTAGATAGATGAATAAAAGGGTAGGGAGGCCCAATAACCTCTTTAGAAGGAAGAATAACACTCCTCATGTGAAAGGAGGCAGAATAAAGCAACTGGTTTGAGAACCTATGGGTGTGAAAAATATTGGATCATGTTGATTCAATCATATTTGACCAAGTCCACATGCATTTTCTGGATACATTATATCTCCATGATGGACTGTGCAGTTTTAATGGAGGACAACTTGCATGAGCTAGGTGGCACATATGGATGGGACCCATTGTGGAGAGCAGCACTTGCTATATATGGAGAGGAGGACAGCCATTGTATTCATGCTTGGATTATTATTTTCTCTGGTTTTTTGAGATTTTTCTCCCTCTTGCTATTTAGCAGGGTTGCAGTGTTGTTTAGCACAAGGGTGTTCCCGGTTAGGAATCCCTACCTCATCCTCAGGGAAGGAGAGGTTCTTGAGCTTCATTTCCTCATTGCGGAATTTTTGCCAAGATACCTCCTTCAGCTACAACACAGTTTCTATTTAGAGTTGGGTTGTGTTGTAGAGTGTAGCAAAGGAGGATGTCTTTGAACCATTTTTGGGCTTGTTTTTCAGTGGAGAGCTTGTCTATCCATTGGAGGATCAACAATGGAGGCCGTTGGGCATATTTTCACATCTTCGCATTGGGCCAAAGTATATATACACTTTTACAGTGTATTACCTTGCAGGAACTGCATCATTTTTCAAAGAGAAGCTATAGCAAGGTTTAATACCTTGATTTTTGGCTATTTTCCTTCGGCAAGGGCCAACCCTTCCCTCAGAAAGCTAGGAAAAGGGATTCTAGTCCCTATTGTACTTATTTCATTCATATTCACATTATTTTGCAAACTCAATATTCAGATCTACTTCGCTTGTACTCAAGCTGTCAAGAAACCCTTGTCGGGTTATCTCATTCTGTATAAAAGAGGATAGATCTATGTTTTTCTCCATGTATTTATGTAATAAACTCTATATCTGATACTTATATCATATTAAATCTGAAACCATCATAAAATATCATTGTGCAAGCTTCAGAAACTTCTGCATACAATAAGTCATGGGATTTGGGCCTTTTTGAGCTGTATCGAGATTGGGAGATCTGTTTAACATAGATAGAGTCATTTTTTTATGATGAAAATTCGTATGTGGGTCCTGCATGACCTAATATAAAGTATCATACCATCATTTTCCATTATTTTTATGCAAGTATCAAAAATTGACGTTTTTGGTGCTGGAAATGTTGGTTTTCCCCACTTTTGATTGAGGGAATGGATCACATTTCTTGCTTTTGTATATATGATTGATTGAAATGTGATATAACACATTTTATGAGCTATATTTATGCATCTCCAAGTTACTAATATCTTCAGATATTCTTATTGTTGTATAAAATCCCTTGTTTGTGATATTAGAAGCTCTTAATGGTCAAATCCTTAGCTATGATACCATCTAATATGAAAATGAAAGTATTTGTATCTATTGTTCAAAGTATCCATTTCCATTAAATTAAGTGTGCAAAGTGTTTATCATGTATTGCAAGTTAAACAAAGTGTTCTTGGTAACTGTTTTTGAGTTTATGTGTGTGGGAATGTTAATTAAAATTACTATTTAACATCCTAAATCATAAATACGTAGCAGAAAAAACTTCACCATAATGACACAGCAACATGATGAGGTAGTTAAAACCTCCTGGGCTACATCTGTCTGGTCCAAGGCTCCCAATGGGCATGTCCTTGCTCTATTAAGTTGCTTAAATTGGTATTACAGTGAGGAAAATGCCTAAACAGGTAAAAATAGCTGTGAAATTGAATTCATAAGACAGAAAAAAGCTAAGGATGGCTTTTATTTCACCTCAAAGAGTGAAGTATAACCCAATGCAAGTACATTTCCCTCATGGCCCTCATGGCTCTCCAAGCTTACCTGAAGAAAAAGTGGCTGAATAACACCTATATTGGCTCTACAACCTGTCCCAAACTCTCCAGAATGCTCATAATACCCAAAATTTACCAAAATTTTGTCCAAATTGGTTCAATATTGGAGAAGTTATGCTAAAAAAAAAACTTCCTGCCCGATGTCACTTGAAAACCCCACTAAATGTGGGCTAACTATAGATTAAATCGAAAAATTTGGTGGAAGGCCGAAATAGGTGGAATCCACTCCAGACCTGGTGGAACCATTGGTTGTTAAATTAAATGTGAAGTGGGGGCAGTCACATGACCTCTCCACCCAAACCGCCAGTGAAAACGCATTTCATAACTTTTTTTTAACCATCGCATTAAATTTTGAAACTGCATGGCCACATATTACGGTTAGTTGAACCATTACCCGCCGATTTATAAGCCCTCAGGTCATGGGTGGTTGGGTCTTATGGGGTCGGGCTAGCCCTTAATATTTTTCGCTGCATTGTAATTTAAACGATAAATACAAAGTTTCTGCCATATATATTAAGAACTAAACCTGTGGTGCATTGGTAAGCCCTTGTGCTAGCGGGCAGGAGGTCTTAGTTTCAAATCACGCAGACTCCATATATATTTTAGCCATGACCCCTGGGCCATGTGGCAGCCTTGGATTGGCTCACAAATTTCAAAGTCAACTCACTGTCAAATACGAAGATGCCACTTGTCCACTTCTGATTCGTCTACATGGAATATTCCATGGAATATTATAGGGAATATTCTAAGGAATATTCCTGGAATATTCTTTGGAATATTCTTTTATTAATATTTCCATAGTCAAAAGTCAACTTTGGTCAACTGGATTTTTTAAGGATACTGAAAACTTCAAACCTCATAACTTTCACATACGATGTCAAACTTGAGTCCCATTCATGGTGCCAGAATCATAGCAACGAGGCCTTTCCAGTCGTTCAGGTTTCAACCAATTATGAGAAATTTCATTTTTGAGCATTTTTTTAACTTTGGACATGATCACCTGATCATATATGTTTGTCCTAGTCATCTCGTTCAGCATTGCGAATCTTCGTTAAACCCTTTTCCATAATCTTATTGAATGCTTCTACTGTACCAATAGCTTCTGGATGGTAAGGACTGCTTTTATGATGTTGTAGCATGAAGTTTTCTAGCAGAGATCTAATGGTTGCATTGATGAAATGCTTACCTTGATTTCTTGTCAGACTTGTTAGGCAACCAAACCTGCTAATGATATTTTCAAATATGAATTGAGTTGTTTTTTCGGTGGTGCAATCCTTCATTGGTGTTGCCTCTGCCCACCTTGTCAAATAATTTGTTGCAGTTATGATATACCTAGCTTGTGAGTGCCTTGTGACAGGTTCAATCGGGCCTATAAAATCAACTTCCCATTTCTTAAACGGCTATAGTGCCTTTATCGGGTCAAGTGGGAGCTTGTCCCTATGTGATGGATGTCCCGTCCTCTAACATACATCACATTTTCTTACAAATTCCTTACTCTCCATGTGTATTGTCAGCCACCATAAACCTACCTGCAGTATTTTCCTTTCTGTTAGTTTTACTTTGACATGCCATACCACAACTCCACAGTGGCATTCCCACATTATGCCTTCTCTCTCATGATCCAAGACGCACCTTCGCAAAATTTGGTCTAACCCCATCTTATACAAGTGTCTTACTATTAGCTAATACTCTGCTGCTTGGACTACTAAATGCCTTTTCTGGGCTGTCGTATATTCATTTGGGCACTGTCGTGTTGTTAGATAGGTTGCTATCTAGTCTAAGTAGTCTGGGATGGCTTCTATTCTAAAAATATCAACATCCAATAGCTGATCATCGAGAGACCCTCCGTTTTCTCCATTTTCTAGCATTGACAGGTGGTCAGGGCCCACATTCATTCTCCTGGGTTTCACTATCACCTCAAAGGTGAACTCCTGAAAGAGTAGGTGCCATCTGCAGATTCTTCCCTCCAAGACTAGTTTGTTAACTAGGTACTTTAAAGATGAATGTGTTGTTAAAAACTTAAACATACCTCCTAGTAGGTAGTGGCGGAACTTTTGAAGGGAATACACAATTGCCAATGCTTCGAATTGTGTTGTGGCGTGGTTCCTTTCCACTGTTTATAAATTACGACTTGCAAAATAAATTGGGTGATCAACTGAAGTGTCTCCTAGTTGAGCCATAGCTGCTCCAAGTACAATGCTGGAAGCATCAATGTGGACATTAAATTTCTTGTCCCAATTAGGGTGAACCAATATTGGTTCACTTTCCAACCTTTCTTTCAAGGTATTCAGGGTTGTCGTGCAATTGTTTGTCCAATTGAACTATTCTGATTTCCACAAAAACTTTTCTAATGGGGTTGTTACCTTTGCATAGTTGCAGAAGAATCACCTATAGTAGCCTGTGTGGCCTAGCAGTGACCTCAATTGCTTCATAGTTTCTGGTGCCTCCATGTTAATTATAACTTCCACCATTGTTGGATCAACGCAAGCCCTTGTTTGCATAAAACATGTCCCAGCAGTGTTCTGAAAGGCACTGCAAAGATGCACTTCTTGAGGTTTAATGAAATCTCGAGTTGCCTACATCTGTCGAACATTATCCTCAAGAAAGTTGCATTGTCCTTTAATAGGCTATAGACAGTCGAGTCATCCATATAGACTTCAAATAATTTGTGGATGTATTCCTGAAATGTTGCTATCACAGTTTGTGAAAATACTGCTGGCGCATTTTTCAACTCGAATGACATTACATGATACGAAAATGAACCCCATTCGGTAGTGAAAGTTTTCTTCTTCTTATCCTCTTCAACTATCCTTACCTGTTGGTATCTTGAAAATCCATCTGTAAAGGAATAAGCCTCATTCCTGGAAACGTTTTTGAGAACTTCGTCACTAAATGATGTAGGGAATGGGTCATGTATGCATGCATTATTCAAGCTCCTATAGTCAACAAAAACTCGAATTGCAGACTTATCCTTTTTACTTTGTATGACTATAAGACTTACCCATTCTGCTTCTTCCACCAGGAATACAAACCCTACCTTTAGCATCTTGTAAATATCTTCCTTGACCTTTACTTTCACTCTTGGATTCAGACGATAGGGTCTGTGCTTGACTAGTCTTGTGTTGGGCTTCAAAATTATATGCATCTCCCCCATGTCTCCTTTTATTCCTTTCAACTCCGCTATTGAAGATGGGAAAAATTATTCATATTATTTTAGCAGATTGAATATCTCCTTAGTCATCTTGGCATCCCAATAATCACCAATTGACACAATTTTGGGCTTTTCCTTTGTCCCAATGTTCCTTTTCTTGGTATTTAGTGGTAGAAAATGAATTCCTTCTGTTGTTGGGTCTTCTTTAATATCCCGCTCCCCCTCCTTTTCCTCAAAATACAGATGTCTGAGAACTTCTAGATCATCATCATCCATCTTGCTATTTATCTTTCTGCATGCTACCAACTGTCTGATGCCTTGGTTTGGGAGCATTTTCTCTTCCTCCTCCTGAATCTCTAGGAAGAACAATACCTTTCTAATTTCCTACAATGCTTGGGTGACTAGTTCTATTTTTCCTTCAAACAAGAAGCATTGCGTAAATTTATCTACAACTACTTGCCAAGTATTGGTTCCTCTTTTCCTTTCTTCAATTAGGTACGAAGCCTGTGGAATCAAATCTAATGAATATATAAACTTGTGTACCCATATCTCTTCCAGGTATCCTTCATTTTTCCATTGATCCTCACAATATTTCAAATGTTTTTTGGGGTCTGAGTCCCCTTGATATTTTTCTGTGAAGTGTGGTCCTTCAATGCTACTGAAACTTTGTCCTATCGTGACAGTGAGTTGCGATGGCTACTCCACCACCTTGTTGATGTGGATTGTAACTCCATATCCATGAGTGAGACCCTATGGTCTGTTGGTACCTTATCTTCTATTATGGAAATAAAAGTATTTACAACATTCATATTTGATAAAGTTGGATAATCTCTTACCTCAGTCCCGATCCAATTAATCCTTTCGATGGTGGCACATCTTCTTGTATTAGTCTCATATCCCCCTTGCTTCCAATCATCCTAGGCTATCTTTGAGCCTAAGTCTGAGCTTTTAATACTTCTCCAACAAACATATCCCTTCGATTTCAGGTTGATATAATCTTCCCTTTTCCCTATGGTCATTTGATAAAGATGATCAAGAAGCTGAGCATCTTCTCTATTGTCAACGGACTCTGTGTATCAGGGACCTTGATACAGGTCGAGTGGCTAGGTGACCCTGACCTTCCTATCTTCAAAGATCATCAGTTCCTTCTTTAAATCTATTACTGCATAGTTTTTAAAAGCCCAGTCGATCCCCAATAATGCTGGATAGGGATCTTTGTCTATCACCTAGAAGTCCGTTTATGTCTTTACCCCCGCAACATCGACTTCGACCTCTTGCAGCCTACCTATGGGCACAATGTAGTACTGGTTTTCCATATGGAGTTGAATTGGTGAGTATGTCAGCCTTGGTCTTCCCAATGCTTCTAATGTGCTCCTTGGCAATATATTGACATCTGACCCTAGGTCAATCATTGTGTCATTAATTTAAAATCTCGTGATTTGAGTGTTCACCTGGAATTATTTCCCTATCCTTCTCTTATTTCTTTTCACTCCCCAAATGTATTTTTGTGTTGCATAATTTGAATCCTCTAGTCTTGTGGTCTCCTGCACCACCATTTCCAGGTTCTACTTTAACTGTTACAACATTGGCGCATTAGTAACAATATTTAGAAATAGACGAAACCATTCTTCAATCATAGTACTTGTACTAGCTCGGTTCTCCTTATCTTCCTTGGCCTATGGAAACTTAATTCCTTTGCTTCCCCCAAGTTGGGAAAATGTTTCCACTACTTCTTTAAAGTATTTATTTTGTCTTTATGGCTTGAACATTGGATTTGGAGATGCTAGCGTTATCAATTTTATCAGGCCTGTCATCTGTGCATCTTCCCCAGTTCTCTTCCCTCATCATGTCACTATGGCTATGTTCTGCATAGTTTGAGCCTCTATTATTCTTGGCTCTACATTTACCAGATTTGTTCCTCTTTGTTTAGCTCTTTCTTCCCATCTTTTAATGAGCTCTAGGCAGTCTTTTGTTGCGTGCGTGTTAACTCTGCACTGAGAGCACCAAGGTCTTATAGGAAGTGGCCATTCCCTAGCTACGTGACCTTATTGGTCACAGTTGTAACATCGTACTGGCCCTCTTCCTCCAGCATGACCTCCTGTCATGCCTCCCCCCTCATCCCCCGAGAGCCTTATTCACTCTATATGAAGGCCTGTCCAATCGTTCCGCTAATGCATCCAAAGCCCTACACTGCTCTATGTTGTGCGTTGTAGAAGCAAAAAATTCATAGTATATGTTGCTCTGAACATTGGAGTATTTCTACAAGATTGGGCATAGGCGGGGTGGGTGACCCATGCTTTTGCATATCTCACAATATTCAGTTGCGGCTTGATTTTGTTGCATAGGGAATCTCGTGTACTGATGTTGCAGCTGATATAATCCCTTGTTGTTTATCTGTACAGCTCCTCCTATTGGTGGAGCTCCCTGTGCCCCTAATGTTGATGTCCCCACATTCTGGCCCCACAGTCTTGGACATTTGGTTACCACGTGTCCCTCCATTAGAAAATGCATACACCATAAATTTGGTCTTGCCAGCCGCATTGGTTGAATCTCTTTCAAATTTTCTGTTAGGCTAGATATTTGATGTTGTAACCCCAGTATGGAAGGGTCATGAGCAGATTCTCCTCCTTTAAATTCTTGTGGATATCCTGCAATGGCCTCTATCTTCACAGATTTCTCCAATGCATCTTGTAACATCTCGATCTTTTGTTGTGTTAGCAGAGTTCTTGTTAATGGAAGAAGGGCCTTGATGAACTAATCTCTCTGATGGTTAAGGTCAATTGGATAACTCAGTTTTCCAATCGCATCCTTGAATCTCCTCATTAGATGCCATGTAGTTTCCCCCTCTCGCTGCTTGATCTCCCACATCTCTGACAAAACCTGTTGATCTATTTGGGGTAATTTGAATTCCTTAACGAAATTTCTCTTTACATCCTCTCTCTCTAGGTTCTGATGAGCTTTAGAGCACTTAATAAACCAGCATAGAGTTGTCTCCCTGAGAGTAGTTTGAAATTCAATCAACTTACCTGCCTCTGGTGTCTGTTGAGCCCTTCATATGGCCTCGTAGAGGTACCAGTGTTTCTCCATGTCATCATTACCACTCCCAGAGAACTCTGAGCATTGAGTAAATGATCCCACCATGATTGCTTGTGTGGGTGTTACTAGAATAAAACACCTGGCTCCTAGCTGTGAAATGGTATTACTAGCACTACTCCTAGTGTGAATTACTACTGTAGACTGAACACTATTCAACTTACTCAATTCCTGTAAGTTAACAAAAATTTCACTTAGTGGTTGAGAGAGTACCAGGGAAAGGTCGGGACTAGAGATACTTGAACTTTGGGGAATAGAGTTGCTTTGGATTATGGGTGCCAGCCCCTCTGGGAATAATTGCTCCATCGTAACATGAAACTCCACATTAGACATATCCTAGGGGCGCATGTCATCTTCATCATACCTCTTCCCCTTCTTTGTCTAGGTTGGCTTTCTATACACCTGCCAAAATTCCTTGATGGTCCCTCCTATATCTTAGAAACCCATCTGACCTTCCATCTCCTTTTTCATCTGAGGCGTCTTCTCCTTGTCCTTTCTACTACTTTATTTCTTCTCCAACTCCCTCATCACCCTTTCCTACCACTTCTCAGTGATTTGTGCCCTCCAATGTGCTCATCGTTCCCTCAACCTACTGGAGGTTTAGAAATCCATGTCCTATTACCCTATCCAATGTAGCATCTCTCCTTCATCTCCTTCCCCCAATACTATATGTTTACATTTCCATCTCAGAGTTTTGAAACTCCATCAATCCTTCATCTATCATCAAGGCTTTGATCCACGGAGGGATCTCCTTCAATAACTCTCTGCGCAATCCTAATCTGAATATGTCCTCCACTTTCGAGTAATATTGGGAACACTGAGCTACGAACTCCACTATGTATCCTTCCAAGGTAGATTGCACCCATAAATCTACGGCTCGGGTCAAATCGGTATCTAACCGATCGAGTGCCACCAGATATTCATGAAACCAATTGTGACAGACCTTCCATGAGCTTCTTTGGACTATCTTGGCCCGTAGTCTTCGTAACCAGTTGTAAATCTCCTATGGAAACTTTCCCCAGAAGATCTTGTAGATATCACTAGCGGATTCAGAGAATAGAACTTGATTCATAACAGCTTTCTCCCTTTTCTGTGTCAACTCCACTTGTTATGTTATGAACTCATCTAGGTGGTTATCCCACCATCGTCATATTTCTCTCTCAAAGATTCATGATACCGTGATCTAGTTCCAAAAAGGAATTTTAGGTCCTGGCAATGGAACCATTTGTTAGTGAGGGAGAAGGTATCTTGGGCAAGACCCAGGTTTAGGATGGAGGCCAACAAGGTTTTCTGTAGTAGTATAGCACAATGCAGGAATTTTCACTCTACTCCGAAGAGTAGAGACTATTACTCGAGGCATGCTGTGAGCTTAGTAATATTAGGATCAGATCAGGTATTGTTCAAGCATAACATATAGAATAAAACAGATAGAACTAGGTGCTCCAAATAGGTATAAATACTTTGTAAATGATAATACTCATGAACATATTCAGGACTAAAAAAAAAAAATTAAAGTAGCCCATGCATTCAACTAAATTAGAAACACATTAAAGAACTCAGGACATCAAACCCAGATCATAGTATATTGCATTAACATAAGGGACAATTACATTTCTCCTCAGAATGATCCTCGAAGAATGGATTACAAGATAATCACATATGATAGAATAGAATGAACAGAGAGAAGAGAACGAACAGAGAGAACATAGCTCTCCTACGGCTCCCTTCCTTTGATCCCTACTGTGCCAACCCCTGTCTCTGCTAGCTAACTGCCTATTTGTTCCTTTGCCAATGCAATTGTCCATTCTCCCTTCCTTTCTGCCCTACTCTTTTTTGCATCTCCCTGATTACTGGGAGTACTCTGCTTGTTCTTTGTCGCTTCCTTCTGTCATCTGTGCCTATTTCCACAACATCTGCACCACATTCTCTTCAACTCTTCGCAACCATGAAAACTCTTTGTCTACTGTGGTTTCGCTCTGCCACATGTTATCTACAACTCAAAATCATTTTATTTCAAAACAAGGGCCCCAAAAAATCATACCTCAGTGAATGTTTTGCAGGTCATGGATTGAGTTTGTAGAGAAGGAAATGTTTAGAGTAGAGTACATTTTACTGATTCCACAAGAGATTAAACTATTATATTCAAATAGAAATTTAATGCATTGTTAGTAAATGTGTATGGAAAAATATTCAATCTGAAATTTTTGTTTACTTCATGCAACTTCTGTAATGTTCAGAAAATGATGTCCGCCCATACTATGTATTAAATTATGTATATCATGAATTAAATTTCTTAGGTATATATGTTTATATTTTACATGTAACGTTTGAGTAGTATTGTGTAATGTGGTGGATGTAGGCCTCGAAAGACAAGGGGAGAAAATCGTGGAGAAAATTTTGGTGGGCGCGTGAAAACACAAGTTACATGTTTTACTATGTGTTATTCCGCAACCCCTTATGAATGTAATTCTTAGTAAGAACAATATTTTTACTAGTGAAGGAGCCGCAACCTACATATGAATGTGTATTTTATTTTTATGAATTATAATATAAAGTTTGGTTAGTCACGATATAGTTCTGGAATTTGAGTTCTTACTACAACAATCTGCTTTACTCTGTTTAATCATGAGTAAATAAATTGATTTATCTAATATGACCAAGAATATTAATGAAACCGATGTTTAATTAATTATCCCTTGAGGAAAATCAATCAAATAAGGATTTATTCAATTATTCCTCATGGGGTTTCCTGTGTTTAGACAATAAAAAACTTAATAATTTATGGATTACTAAGTTATTTTTTGTAGTGAAATAAATTTACTAGGGTAAAATTGGTCGTACATGGTGTACTTTTGTCCATCTAATAGTAATAGGTTGGGTGACCAAAAATTGGTGTAGCAGATTTCCCCCCGGCATGCGAGCGTTAAGAGCTAATCGTATGACTGACGTACGTTGCAATAACTCAATCACTAGACACCAAAGGGGGAGTCAGAGAGAGAGAAATATAAGGTAGACTAAGGTTCTATAGGACAAGACCCTAAGAAGGCAAGACTTATAGGTGCGACAACTCTCTATTATGAATGAGTACTTGTTCTACATGAGACGGGGGAGGCATGCCTATGCCCGTCAAGATAACAAAGTACAAATAATAATGCATCCAATAAACAAGGAGTAGTAGAGCAGGATATATGGAGAAGTCATCCAATCTATGGAGTTGCATCCAAGGAGCTATAATAGAGAAGTCATAAAATCTATGGAGCTACATCCAAGGCTATAGTAAAGAAGTCATCGAGGTATGTGGGGGCCTACCTGAAGGGCCATGCCCTCATGAGGTCTGAAACATCTCACACACACCCGAGGATCACTAGTACAATTTGCTGCATCACTGAACCATCAAGTATATGGATCTGGGTCATACCATAAGGAGCTGGAGCTGAGAAAAAATCAACTCAAAGGGAAAAAAGAGGCCCTTTACCTGATCCAAGGCACCGAACAAGAGTGGAAGCTGGAACCAAGGTACATCGCCCTCTAGACCTGTCTTCTGGAATGAATAAGATGATGTCGACAAAAGGAGGTCCACCATAGGTGAGGCAATAAGGGACCTTCAACTAACGCATCAGAGAAAATAGTAGAGAGACTGATAGACAAACACCAGGGATAATGGAGGAATGTGGAGTACTGAGTAGCAAGCTGAAAAATTCCCTTGTTAGAGCATAAAGGGCATGGATGACCTAGAAGCTACTCACTCAACACTAGAGGGGATAGGGGCCAGTATGAATGAAGGAAAAAATGTGTGACAAGAGAGAGGAACAATGGAGTGAAGGATGGAGGACTGTGGTGGGATACAAAGGGACTTGGGATAGACTCTATGGATGTGATGATGACTCAAATCAGATGCTATAAACAAGGGCAACTCGATGATGCTGCCACACAGAATAGGCTCGGTGGGGACCATTAAAACATGAGTACAATATGGTTACTCACGACGGAAATCAACATGAGCATGGAAAAGTATGATGGAAAAGTGGTGCCCCAAGTACAAGTGTTGCAAGTGAAGAAATTTGATTTTGAGGAGTAGTGAAGTGACCCTTCTTGGAAAAAATGTGTCCGGGTGAAGTATCAAATAATAAAAATAAAAGGATACCCATTTGAGAGCTCGATGAGAGCTTTCTAATGGTGCTAATGGTTTATAGAATTGAGCTATGGTTTGATCACAGTTGGAAAAAGAAAAATATGGGGTTTCTCTTTTAATAAGGCATTTTCCATCCAATTTGATTCATTTGCAAGTGTAGCTATGGTGAATGTAGAGAGGAGCAATGGCCCTAAATCTTGCAATCGTCTTAGTGGACAAACCTACCGTTGGAATCGAGATCCCTCAATTGTAGGTAATAGGCCTAATCACACTCTTTCAATTTAGGGGATTAATGTTTCAGATTAGGCACCCAAAGCCGAGGAACAGGCTAGGTCACACTTTTTAGGCTTTGTTCTACATCCTGGGTAGCAAGTACTAGGAAAAAAATTGTGACATGTCCCAGGAA
This sequence comes from Pinus albicaulis, assembly GCA_034641835.2. Classification (NCBI taxonomy): domain Eukaryota; kingdom Viridiplantae; phylum Streptophyta; class Pinopsida; order Pinales; family Pinaceae; genus Pinus; species Pinus albicaulis. Next base: position 1,010,599,377 of record CM076581.1, on the reverse strand, counting down.
ATGACCTAAAAAGTGTGACCTGTCATAGAAAGGGGTTTTTAGTGTTGTTTTTGGCTAAGAGCTAGGAGTTTTATGGTTGAGGGGCATAGGTTCCCCCAGGAATGTTATGGTCAGGCCAAAATGTATTTAGAAAAAGGGAATCTAAACACATTTTTATGATGTAGTGCGACATTTGTTTTCCTTATGGTTATGCAGTTCGAAAAAGGGAATGGAGGATTACCAATCTCTTTTTGTACTACATATATGAATCAAATGGACTAGGTTTTTGTGTTGGTATTCATGGTGTCACTATCCCAAAGAGTGGTTTTGGAGATAATGAACTAGTGCTCTCCTATAAAAGCCACAGGTTGGTCAACAAAAATGTCTAGGGAACTGGGTTGTTGGTGTAAGAGGAAAGAATGATAAGGGAGATCATTCCTAGAGTGATTTGAAGTGATATTGGACTCTATAGGTTCTTCAAAACGAGGAATAATGATGGTACGAGAGTCGACACGAGCATATGCACTATGAGGGTTGTGGAGAATTTCTTCTCCTAGACTCCAAAATATGGGTGCCCCCTTAACAAAACATTATGTGTCATTGTAATGACGATAAGTTGTATGCTGTTTGAATGTATGGTTTCGATGTAATGGGGAATATATAAATTCATGGCTGCTGATTTCTTACATGACGTCATCATCACAGTAGAAGATGGGGTGACTAGTCGAAGGGTAACCACATGACGTGACAAAGCTACCTGGCTCGTCATCACGAGAAGAAAGGTTCACATGTGCATCGTCACGGGGGTTGATGGAAGAACAAGAAGATAAGGGATCCACTAATGTTGATCCCAGGGTGAACGCTTAAGGGAGGTCAAGCAAAACAGAAGGGGAAGTCCCAGAGGGCTCTTTTACCATGGATCTCATAGATGATGACAGGTAGAGGATAGTGGCCCAAGACAAAATCGAGAGGGGGAATGTCAAAGGGAGCACAGGTATCCTCAGGTTGTCCTAAAGAATACTGCATAAGGACGGGAGAGGAAGACTGGTTTTTTTTAGTATTGTACTCCTGAACTACTTACAAAGAGGCAAGGTAATGTTTGAGGTGGGGACAAAGGTTGGTATAATGGCCATGGAGATCACACAAAGCACACAGGTGGTTGGTGTGAATATTCTTGTGGTTCTTGGCTACAATCGAGGAATAAATAGAGGCTTTAGGGACCTTAGACTCATGAAACATGACATTAACCATGTGCTTCATATCAGGAAATTCAGGACAATTATGGGTGGCATGACTAAAAAATCACAAAATGCACATAGGGGCGTACGCTTTAGAGGCTCAGGAGGAGAAATGGTTGTGTGGGAAACCTTATCTTTAGGTGCCTTCTTGCGGGATTTCCCCCCCTCACCTGAACCTTTCACAACATGAGTAGGTTCTTGTTGAGGTGGTTGAGGCACATTGGCAAAGGGAGGGGTCATGGTGATTGGTTGGATCGGGGTCAAAGAAATATAAGGTTTGGGTTGACCAGGTGAGATATATTCTGGGGGATCAATGTACCAGACTAGGATGTCGAGGGTCATGTTAGGAAGAGACAAGGTATCCATAAGAGGTACCGAAAATAATCTAGGAGGGGGAGCTAGAAATGGTATCTGACTGGAGGGGTAATGGCTAGGCGAGAAAACTTTGAGATGATTAAGTCCACGAGGAACCATTCCAGGAGGGTATATGGGGTCATGGATACCAACTGCAAATGAGAATCCTTGTGAAGGGGGTCCTGAAGGCTGAGTCAAGGTGCTAGGAGAAGGTTGCAGAGGGTGGGGCTGCTGACTAGTCGAACCATTCCATTTGAAGTCGGACCGAGACAATTGCATCATTCAAACTTTTGATGAGATGGGATTATATATGGGAGGAGGGATGATAGGGAATGAACCAAGCAAATATGAGTCTTTGTAGACTCTAGGTGAGACACTGGTTAGAGGTTTGACTATTTATTTATTGGCCACTAAAGAGATGATGGACTCAGGGGAGATTTGAGACTTTGGTTCATAATATTTCAACTGGTTGATCGTGACAATATTTCAGTTATGAAGAAATCACATCTTACGGTGAGCCGCATATGGGACACTAGACATCGCATAAGTGTAGCTACAACCCAATAAAATTTTGTAATCTAGGGGGGCATCAATTACTTCTATGTCAACACAAATTCTCTTGCCTATAAGAGTAATAGGAAAATTGCGGAACATGTGAAGTGGCTGGGAAGAGTGGCCATCTAACACTCGGAGGGTGAGAGTGGAAGGGGCCAACTCATGAGATCTGAGTTGCCTCCAAACCGAAGTGGATATCACATACGTGGATGCCCCCTCGTCAATGATACAATGGGAGACGTTGGCATTCTGGAACTTGACATTGATTTGGAAGGTGATGGAAGCAGGAAGGGGGGGATATTATGACCGGTCAACATCGAAGACAATAAAACGATCATCTGAAGGATCCACATTGCCCATGGAAGTTAGTAGCGATTTTAGTTTTGAAGGAAATTACTGGAGGACTTCCAGCGTTGACATGGTAGTAGAGGATTGCGCCAAGTCATCTACTATATTATACAAATGGGAAACTTTTATAGAAGCAGTGTTTCGACGTAATGGTCCCTTGGGGATCTTTGTATGAACCTTTGGCTTAGGCTAAGGGATCAGTAAAGGACAATTTGGTGTCGAAAGAGGCTCCGTCAGACCTAAAGAAGGGGGCTCAAGGGCAGACGTAGCTAGGGGCTTGTTGTACTTACTGGACCCAATCTGAAGGTCGAGGTCAATAGTAATAGGTTGGTCAGAGTTCATCATGAGTATCTATTAATCGGAGATACCAGATGGAGGAGTTTGAGTGGTCACTTGAATTTTATGGGGTTGGGTAGCCACGAATCCTTATTAAGGGAAAGGATTGGTAAACATAGCCGGCTGGGTGGGGATAGCATTAGGAGGAATCAAAGGGGAGGCTTGCTGTCCTCGAGATGCTACTTGAGCTTCCCACATCAGATGCATCTGAGGTAAAAGAGGAAGATCATGGGTGTAGTGACCATATACACTACAACAAGAACAAGGTTTGTTCGTGCGAATTGGATTGTCCTGCTTGGGCTGAGTACCATGTTTCTATGTTGCTGTGTTAAGTGCATTCCCTTGTGGATTAGGTCCTAGATTACATAGGGAATATTAGTTTTGGGTGCATTTCCTCTTCTTTTTTGAGGAAGGAGGATTACTCGCACCCTCTTATGTATACACCTGACCCTGGGGGTTGTGGCTGCTATTACAAGAGTTGAGAAGGCAAGGGAGGCTAAGGTGCTAATGATGGAGGAGGTGGAGCACCAAGCTACGGATACGAATAATATGAAGGTTAGGCAACATTGTAGTAAAAATTTTGAGAAAAATTAGGAGGCATGTTGTATCCTACATACATGCTACTAGGAGGGGGAAAAGTGTTGGAGGAGCTAGTCCCTCCCTAAGGGAAACCATAACCCATGGGAGGATGAGTGCACGGATGAGAAAGGGCTCCAATGATACCACTGGTGGTATGGGATGCCCCCAGTGTGTTAGTACGACCGGGTCTAGGGATATCAAGTAAGATGGTATAAACATAACCATACTGTGCATAGACAAGGTCATATTTCAACGCAATCTGGATGATAGCTTCTTTGGTTTGAGGGAAATGATATGCGACATCATTTCCAATAGCAAGAAAAAGAAATATGAGAAACCAGTCCATGTAGGAATGATCTTCAAAGGTAGGGGCTTGACATAGGCTCTTTCTTCCCTTCCATTCTTGGACATGATCAGATAGGTGGGTCGCAGATGATTGATGGAAAAAGGTCAAGAGTTCAGTATTGGTGTCATAATGAAGGGGAAGCTGGAAGTAAGACATAATAGCCCTGGAAAGAGTCGCAAAAGTAGTATGAGATGAGGAGGCCTGGTCGACATACCACTTAGAAGGTTCTCCATTAAGCATACATTGGAACAAGCGAAGATGGACAGAGTCATCGGTGATGGAGTTAGATGAACACCACATGTGGAAAGAACAAACATGTTTGGGAGGATCATCTCTAGCAAGACCTTCAAACTTGTAGATTTCTGAAGGGATACTGGTTGGAATTATAGGCTAGCCAAGGTCATGGTGTATCAGGTTATTAATCAATTAGTTAAAATCGAGAAGACCGAGGCCTACCTTATAAGGGAGCAAGGGAGCAGCTGAGATAGTTCCTGTTGCGGTCCCACTAGTAGTATTCCGAGCATTAGGGCTGGGGATAACACCTGCATTAGGTCCTAAAACAAACATGGTGAAGGTGACAGGAGGAGAGTCAAGGATAGAACTAGAAGGGGAACCCAATGAACAAGAAGCAGAGTCAGAATGGGGACTCGGTGGAGGAAAAACTCTAACCCTATGCAGAGGAGTAAGTCTGCCTACCGAAAACTGAGGATAAGCGCCTTAGGGGTGCAATGATGGAAGAAATACGTGGATCACAGAAGGAAGAGACACCAACAAAGGCAAGGAGGAGAAGGATCAAATGATTACAATGTTGAAACAAGGGCAGGGAGGTGCAAGATCAATTGATTACAATGTTATAGTCTTCACCTGGTGGTATAAACCAGGCGCTCTTCACTTAGGGTGTGTGTTTATGTGATAAATGTGTTAATTTTAAGTAACCGTAGATGTCTGAAGAGAAAAAATAAAAAATATGCTATATAATTCTAAATAAATCTAAAAATAACAATAAAGTAAAGTGAATATGACAGAAAATAAACAGCTAAAGATGTGTCAATTTAAACCCAAGGAGGAGGGCTTCCCAACAACTAGTCTATGGGTGGGAGAAGTTTAGTCAAAACACACAAAAATGGCCGATGGATCTAAATATGGGACGTACAAGGATCTAAAGGTTATATCTACTAGAAATAGGTACAAAAAAAAACAAAAAACCAATGGGAAAAGTGCTGCAAATGAGGTGGCGAAAGGCTACAACCTCAAGGGAAACGAAGGAGCCCTAAAGGAGGACCAAAAGAAACTGAAAAGAGGTGTTTTAGACAGATGAATAACCAATATGAAATGGATGTGACAGTATGGGATCAGATCTAAAAAATGGCTCAACACACTAAAATCTTAGACAACCTGCTTCACCTAAACTCCTCCTAAAAAGGTGGAAGCATACTGAAGCCCTAAGAGGCTTGGTTCCTACTTTTATGAGTAAAATATATCGAGTACAGGTCCAATATGTCTGGTGAGGGAGGTCAGATAACCCTGAACAATAGCCAAGAAAAACCCAGAAAAATCATAGAAAAATTCTGAAAAAAAGTTCAAGTCGCAGTTTCTGACCTATTTTCAATAGAGGTCACAATTTTCTCGCTGTTTTTTGCACCCTAAACATTAAGATCGTAGGTTTTGCCCCAAAAATTATGACCTGCACTTCTGACCGTCTTAGGAGAAGGTTTCAAAAAAAGTGTAGTCTCAACTATGGTTGATACCTATCATGTGCGCAATAGGCCCAGAAACACACGGAAGTTATAATTTTCATTGTTTTATGGTTTTTAAGGTTAAAAACAACGTCAAGAAATGAAAAATAGGGAGCTGAAGAAAAACCCTAGGGGTTGAATCAGCTGGTCATGCAAGGATTTGAAAAAATATAGCAGTCGTAATTATAAACCCTTGTGGAGTTGCTAGTTGTTGATGTGAATTCTAATCACAAGTGTACGGAAAAAGCTCACTTTACCTATGCATAAAAAAAAGCTGTAACATCAAATATGGTTGTCAATTTTCTTAAATGTAAAATTCATTGATAAGAATAAATGCTACAAAATCCATATCTATGTACTTACATACATTCAACAATAAATAAAAGAAAGACTTTCTCCATGCATCCAATAGACAAGATAAGAATATTTTTTAAAGAATTTTTTGTATTTATGACACCTAGGAAGGGAACATAGAAAGATGTTACCAGTCCCCTTTAATGGGATGGATTCTTGTATGTCCTCAGTGCTTCATATATAAGATCTCTCTCCCTTTATGGTGTACAAAACCCAGACAAATATGGAACTCAAAGGGAGCTCACAAGAAAAAATATAGAAAAATATGACAATGATGGAGGATAAAAGTCAGACCGAAATTATAGATTGAAAGTGATCTTTATGCAATAAAAGCTAGTGAATGAATGGAAAATCCATTCTATTTATAACAAAATATTGAGTTGGTCTAGATATTGGTGCATAATTAAAATATTATTAACCAAATCTAGATGCAACTTTTATGGAATATTTCATCATTTTTGTTGGAGGGAAAAAGAATTTGAATTTGGTCAAATCCCTTTATTTGTAAATAATAAATAAATAATGATTTATTTATTATTAATAATGTGGTTGAATAATAATTAAATAATTATGATTTATTCAATTATTTATAAACGATTTAGTCAAATTTAACAAGGAATATTATTTAAACAATGTTTTAAATAATTATTCATAGAAAATAATAAGATAAATAGTGATTTATCTAATTTATTTTCCTATTTTGGGTTAAATAAGATGAGGAATATTAATTAAACTATTTTTTAATTAATTATCCCTTGAGGAAAAAAAAAAGAAAAAAGGATTTATTCAATTATTCCTCATGGGGTTTCCTATTTAAACTGTAAATAGCTTAATAATTTATGGATTACTAAGTTATTTTTCATAGTGAAAGCAGTTTTACTAGGGTAAAATTGGTCTTACATGGTGTACTTTCGTCCATCTAATAGTAACAGGTTGGATGACCAAAAATTGGTTTAACATCCTCTATTTGTACTCAAATGTCTTAGGTTTTGCATCTATTATAATCACTTGAAATGAAGAATCATTAGGTTTAATTTAGTCTCAAGAAAAAAAATATTAGTTTCTAGCATTACTAAGGAAATTGTGATTGATATTCCTCCCTAGTTTCAACATCTATGAGTTCTAATAAAAAAAAACATTGAAAGAATCTTGTCCAATACCCAATTAAGTGTATCATAAGTGCAATTGGGAAAAGGTCTTAGATTCAATAGTAGAGTGGTTAGCCTCTTTTAGCTAAGGCTAACCCACTTCTTAATTGGGAAGAATATTAGAAAAAGGGTGACAACACTAGGGTGGAACCCCTTATAAGTTTTTCGTCCCCTCTAAGTAGTCCTCTCTACCAGCCCTTAGAAGATCATATCCTCTTCACAAGGAAAGCCTAAGTCTCTATCTACAAGCATGGGTAAAGCTCAGAATCATAAGATACCATGGTTATCTTTGGGAGTAGTTCAAGTTCCTAGAGCCCACCATGATTTACCCAAAAGCATCCAAATAAACTTATTACAAAACTTGATCTTAAAAGGAGAGAATCACTAGAGGATCATGTAAGAAAAATCATGTTTCCCATGAAATTGGTGAATTCAGGTTATGAATATATCATTCATAGACATTTCTCTTATACATTTCAAGGAAATCCTAGAATTTAGTATATTGTATTTAAACTGTTGGGTCAATCACAAGTGTCTAAACATTTTCACATGAGTTCCTAAATAGATATAGGGAAGATAAGTTCCAAAATAATTTCTTCTTAGATTTATCTAGATGAAAATGAACCCCAAAGAGAAAATAAAATATTTTAGTTAAATATTTTTTACTTTTTTTCGATTAATATATATAATAATTCCAAACCATCTAGTAAATTAATAATTGATTTATGTAATATTCCAAATCAGGGAAAGCATGAATATAACATATAAAACTAGAATATGCAGTAAAATATCAATACATAAATAGGAGCAGATCATAGAGCCATTTTATTTCACATTATAGAAAAGAAATGAGTAGAAGATCTAGAGGAAAAATATGCTCAAGCTACGCAAAACAAGCCTCAAATGACTTAGTACATAAAATATGAAAGTTTTTCACTACATAAAATCCCAGAGGATATATGATTGTGTAATCCTACGAAGAATAACTACAAGGTAAAACTAAAAAAAAAAAAGGATTTGTTGATATAATGCTTAGAAAATGAGGGGATCAGAGATCTAGGCTTTCTAGCACTTTTCCAAGATAACCGAGGAGGAGTTTCTAGAAATACTAAAAATGAAAGATGCATCCCTAGGGTTGAAAAATTCACTACAAATGGGTAGCTAATAGGAGGTGGCTGACCGTATATAAAAATGGCTGATACTCCTCCAATAGATCCTCTAGATGATGTTCTCCTCCCCTCACTAGAAAACTAACTCACAAAATTAGGCACTATGCCCTCCACTACAAGTGCCCTGCAAAATAACGAAGTTTCTGAAGGAGAATGTGCTACTGAATATGTATGAAGCTTGTACTGATGCCGGATGTTGGAAATGAAGCTCAAGGGACCTACAAATATGTCTCCTAGATGAAGGGCTGCACCCCTCACTGAAAAATAGGCTCACAAACTTGGGTACTTGACCCTCCACTGCAACTAGCTTGCAAAATAACAAAATTCGTGAAGGAGAATGCGTTTCTGATGAAGGGGGAAGCTTGGAATGATGCTGGATAGTGGAATTTAGCTCAAAGGAAACTCTCCTTAGTGGGCACTGGAAGTCCCCCAAGGATGAAGGTGGGATTTCTGCTCGGAAACACCCTTGCGATAAACATCACAACAAACTCTGCTAAACAACTGAAGCATGTAGAAAGTCATAAAATACCAAACATAAAAAATAATCAGAATTCCCTCTATGGCTTCCATCCCCTTCTTTATATGCCTTGTTAGCCTCCTTACCCTTGGCCCCACTCGTTAAAGATGCTAATCTCATGGAGACTCCATCCCACTGACAATACGTTATTCCTCAATAACTCTCCACTACCTCCATACCAGCATTGTTAATTTGGTGAAACTTGACCCCATCTACATGATTCACCCTCTATTGACACCTAAGAGTGCTTTGTTAAACTAATAAGATTATCCACCTTCACATTGGAAGTTGCTTTATTCATACTAAAGAAATTTATGGGTCTCTCTACCCTCTTATTCATCAATCCAAATGACAAAATAAAAAATTAATATTCCAACTAGCTGAAATATATTTAAGAATATTACAATTATCCCCTCCCAAATGTTGTTTTTCCTCAAGGAACTGCAAGGATGAATGCTGCGAAATATCCTCTCCTTCTCTTGTGGAATCCTCATTCAATAAACTCGTCCACTGAATTAGATGTTCTCCAATCATCTACCCCTTAACTGCCCCTCCCAAGTGTCCAATTTAGTGTTTGGTGATAAAATCGAATGGCTCACATCATAAAGAAGTGGGAGATCCATGGTGGAAATTATTTTCTGTCTAATGGCCTCATTGTGGCATGGACCATAAAAAATGTTGGAGTTCTTACTCCCGATGAGAAGCTCCATCCCATCTGCTACTCCCCCAAGAAGATGGGTCACCATGTGTGGCCCATACAAAAACTCCTCAATATCCTCCTCCTACAATATAAAGGGTCTATATGGATGAAAGTAGTGATAGACCAAATTGTTCACCCTACGTTTTCTCCCCTCACATCCATGATCTATGTAGAACTTCTGTTGATCTCAGGTGGTAGCAATGTTGTCCTCAAGAGACTGGAATATATCCTAACTCTCTAGGATCCAATATTTGGTTCTAAGAAACTTTCTTACCCTAACAATTATAACAATGGTGACTAAAACATAATCTACATATGGAATAAAAAATAGAGATACAATGAATGTCATAAGAAATACCGGATAGTAATAATAGTCCCTTAAGTGGAACCAATGTGGTTCTGCTCCTTGCTGCCCTGGGACACATTGTGGTAAGTAGCTTCCCAGCCACTTGCTTGTTATCCCTATCTTCTCATCTTCTTTGGAGTAGTAACTGATGTTTGGTTTCAACTGACTACACCCCAAACAAGACAACATAAGCCTAAAGCCTCCTAGGAAGTGGCCATCCCCATGAATAATTGTGTCTCCAAGAAGACCATGAAGTCCAAGGAGAGGCTTGCCCTCTGGTGGAGCAATGACAAAGGAATAAAAATTATTTTTTAGATGATCAATAAGTACATAGACACAATCCTTACCATGTACTTTTGGCAAGCTGGTGGTAAGGTCCATAGCTGACCTCTCCCATCTCTCTACATGAAAAGTAAGTGGTTGTAACAACCTTGCCGGATGGTTTTTTCTCTCCTCCTTCTTCAAGAAAACTACACATCTCCTCATATGTTGGAGCACATCCTCCTTAAGACCCTCTCACGATAATCTTTCCCAAATGATCTGATATGTCCTGATGGAATCCTGGTGACCGGAAAGGAGTGATTCATGTGCTACATGTAGAAACTTCTCCTTGAGCTTAGAAGCTCTAGTCAAGAAGATCCAATCTTGGTAATAGATGACTCCATCCATCACTATATACCTCTCATCAGTCACCTGCCCATCAAGCACTACACATGTGAAGTGGTTCTTGTAATACTCCACCAATAGTTGGGAATCGCAATATGGATCCATACTCAACCATGATAGTGTTGTTGGCCTTTGTGATAAGGCACTTGTCACCTCACTATTTCCCTCTTTGATATGATCCATGCCAAAGCCACATGCCAGAATACTGTTATCCCACCTTTCTTGCCTCCCTTGCAGCTACTTCTTCTCAACTACAGGGTGAGGTTTATGGTGGTTAGTCTTCACTTGGAATTTATTTCACATCCAAAATGTTAGGCCATAATTGTGAATTGTGGATAAATCTTGCTTCCCTAGATAGGTGTTAGTCTAGAACAATAGGTGAAAGACTATACGACTATTTTTCCTAACTCAGAATAGATACACAAAGAGGATTGGAGGCTTACTTGTTCATTCTCTCCCAAATGGCTCCTTCTGTCAGTTCCACTGCAGCTTCAAATTCAAGTGGTTTGTGGGCTAAATGCTTCCTACAAGAAAGAACACTGAAAAAACAAAGGATTGAATAATATCAATATCTATTCGAGCTATTTAGCTAAATTATTAAAGCATAAACCATATCCATCAACCAAGATCTTGCAATATGGAAAATCAAAGCCAATACAAATGCATATAGGGAAAAATAAGCAGTACTCTTTATTGATGATAAAAGGAGAGGTTACAACCTAGTGACTGATTTGAAGTGACCTTCCAGCAATGTTCTCAAACCTCATCATAGTATAAATCTCTCCAGCAGCAGCTTCACAAATATATCTCTCAATTGAAAATTCTCCAATATTTCTCTACTCAAATGCTTCCCTCTCAAGCACTTAGATCTATGCCCAATTTATAGATGAACTGTAGGTTGTTTTGTAATAAATTAATTTCCAATAATATTCAAGACATGTTTCCAGTCATGTAGATGTCAAATGGACACTTGGATCTGAAGCTTGACACACGTGAACTCTTCTAGAAGGCACTGGCCAAGTGGAGATTCCAGAATAATGATAATTTCGCTCCCAATGTGACCAACGCACTTGTGAATGTCGGGAAGTGCTTTGCAGAGTAGCCTTGCATGGGGCTACCTGCATATGCAATGCCCTTCGGACCCTTAGAGCCTGCATTGGTGAGCTCTCATATGTTATATAATAAGCTTCAAACCATGGGAACCTTTTCTTGATGAAATTCTTGCTTGATTTTTCTTGTTTCTTGTCTTAGGACATGTAGCAACTAAAATGATAGGGAATGATAGACCCTTTATCATTGGTCTTGGAGATAATTTCTAGTTAACTAGGTCATTGGAAATGGTGCCCAAAATTACCTATAACACAAAATTTCTTGACTTTGGCCAATGTATGCAGGAATTCCAAAAATTCCTTGCTGTATATGTAAGACTCCCTCCTATGTGGAAGTATCTTCTGACTCTCAAAGGCTATGGACTAGCCCCTTTGCACCATGATTTTGCCATCATCCACTCTCGAAACATCTCCTCTCAGCGCAAGAGGCATGGTCAGAATTGGTAATAATGATACTGATAAAATACCTGTCTCCTCCTTGAGCCTACCAAAGGCTCTCCACACTGTGCTAAACTCACCCAATGCTCCCTTCTTAGCCAAATCGGTGAATGGTGGAACTAGTTGTGGGAACTCTTTGACCAACTCCTGGTCTAGGGGCCATCCTGGTGGCATTGCTATAAATAATATAACATCATGGTTCAGAGTCAACTATATATCTGAGTCTAATGATGTGTCCTTGCTCCCAATGTGAAAATCAGGCTCCATCTTACATGTAGATGCTTCTTGAGGTGGATAAGTGTGCATGCCCCTAATTAATGGATGCTTACCACTCTTCTTATCTACCCATTCCATGTTCAAAGTCTCCCAATATGTGGTGTCCTTCCAAAATTTAATCAACCACTACACACCCGATATCATATTGGTGTCAGGAATGTCGACCAAAAATAAGTGATTAGTCAAAATGTATGTCCCCAAGGTTACAGACAATAGCAAGACATATTTCATACACTGCATGTTTCTAGCTTCTGGAACCAAAACTAAAAATCCCTCAAAATCATCAATGGGTATTTCTCTCCTCTGTACTAACTGAGTATCAATAAAGTTGTGGGTAGCCCCACTGTCAATCAACACTGGTACTCTCTACTCCTAAATTGTACCTCATAATCTCAAAGTCAGATACATGGGTACTCCTCACAAAGATGCAAGGGCCCCTCCAACTAGATAAAATGCCCCATTCCCACCTCCAGGTGGTGGTGGGTCCTCCCCTACTATCACAATGTTATTATCTCCCTGTGGCTCCTCTCTCTCCCTCCTCACTATCAAAAAATACCTCAATATGGTGTGCTTTCCCTACATCACAGCGATGCCCTGGTGCCCATGGTTCTTGGCATGTGAAGTAAATATTCCTCCTCCTCAAGACTCTTGAAACATCATCACTAAGAGGTCCTTTGTTTTGGTTCTCCTTTGGAGGAAGAACCTTCACATATTTTCCCTTTGACTGAAAGGTGGTCGTTGGCTGAAATGGAGCTCTTGCTCTTGGAAAAGCATCCTATAAATCTCTAGCCCTCTCAATAACATCTTGGAGTGTATTTGGCTTAGTGGATTTTTCCAACTCATACAAAGGCTTTGCTAGCCCATCAATGAACATATAAAACCTCCTAGTTGTAGATAAATTAGTAACCATGATAGAAAGTTTTAGAGATTCAGAGATATAGGTCTCTGGATTACCTGACTACTTGAGCTTGGCTAGCTCAATAAAAGGTACCTTTGGGATTCTTTGATCAAACCTCTCTACTAACTTCAGGGTTAACTCTGAATATGTAGTCACATTGGCAAGCCCCAATGTAGAAAGATCATGAAAATTACAATCATGTGCCTCACCATCAAGGTGGACCACCACTATTTTGATGGCTTCAATCTCCGATACCTTCTTCAACTAAAAATAAATGTCTATTTTCTCCACCCAAGACTTGGGTGTGCACTTGGATGACCCATCATAAGTAGGCAGAAAAAATCTACCCATGGTACACTGGAGATTGTTGTTCTGAATGTGCCCTTCACTTCTATTTTTATTCTGAGGTCTCCTATTGTCCTTGATCTGAAAAAACTCTTGAAAGTTTAGGTTATCTTTGAATCTCTCAGATTGAGACTCATACTCTAGAAAATAGTCTTCAAGAGTCTCTTGTTCTTGGTGTCCTCCACCTCCACTTCCCACTGCTAGGAATAGAGGAATAGTGGAGCATTGGGAAACTTTTTACCTCACTGGTTGTTCATATTAGTGATGTGAAATTCCGGTGCTTTATCCATGTAGAAACCCTTTAGGGAATTCATTATGTCTCTCCATCCTCATCTCCTTGATTTCTCTAGAAATATGTTGCATGGTTTGGAGAAGAAGCTTGGGAAACTCCTTTTCATCCATCTATCCTGATATTGGAGTTTTTCCTTTTTCTTATTTATTGGCTATATAATCATATCTTCAGTTTCTTTTAAGATACCTCTTCTCCCACTCTGTGAGAGGCTCTCCTTCTTCTAATGACATAATTTTTTATCTACATAGGCTGAGCCAAGATTATGCTTTGTTACCACTGTAATATTCCAAATTAGGGAAAACATGAATATAGCATATAAAATTGGAAAATGCAGTAAAATACCAATACATCAATAAGAGAAGATAATAGAGCCGTTTTATTTCACATTATAGCAGAGAAATGAGTACAAGATCTTGAGGAAAAGGACATTCAAGCTAGGCAAAAGAAGCCTCAAATGACCTAGTACAAAAAATATGAAATGATGCTTCTACGCAAAATGTCGAAGGACATATGACTATGAAATCCTCTAGAGAATAACTACAAGGTAAAAATGAAAACACCAGGATCTACTGAAATAATTCTTAGAAAATTATGGGATCAAATATCTAGTCTTTCTAGAACTTTTCCAAGACAACCGAGGAGGAATTTCTGGAAATAATGAAAATGAAAGATGCAACCCTAGGGTTGAATAACACACAGCAACTGGGTAGCTGATAGGAGGTGTTTGATCTGATATAAAAATGGTTGATACTCCTCCAATAGATCCTCTGGATGAGGGGTTTCTCCCATCACTAGAAAACCAACTCACAAACTTAGGCACTAAGCCCTCTGTTGCAAATGCCCTGCAAAATAACATAGTTTCTGAAGGATACTATGGTGCAGAAGATGGAGGAAGCTTGGCCTAATGCTAGATGGTGGAAATGAATCTCAAGGGACCTCCCAATATGTCTTTGGGATGAAGGGTTGCTCCTCTCATTGGAAAATAGGCTCACTAACTTGTGTACTTGACCCTCCACTACCACTACTCTGCTAAATAACGTAATTCTTGAAGGAGACCACACCACTAATGAAGGGGGAAGCTTGGAATAATGCTAGATAGTGGAATGTAGCTAAAAGGAACCTCTCCTGAGTGGGCACCCGAAGTCCACTCAGCATGAGGGTGGGATTTCCGCTCAAAAACACCCTTCTGCTAAACATCACAACAAACTAAGCTAAACCGCTAAAGCATGCAAAAAGTAATAAAATACCAAACATAAAAAATAATCAAAACACCCTCTATCACTTCCATCCCCTTTCTTATATGCTTTGTGAGCCTCCTCAACCTTGGCCCCACTCATTAAAGATGCTACTCTCATGGAGACTCCCTCCCACTAAGACTACACTATTCCTCAACAACTCTCCACTACCTCCATACTGCACTATTAATTTGGTCAAAATTTACCCCATACACATGCTTCAACCTATATTCACACTTAAGAGTGCTTTATTCAACTGATAATATGATCCACATTCACATCAGAAGTGGTTTTATTCCTATTAAAGAGATTTATGGGTCTCTCTACCCTCTTATTCATCTATCTAAATGACAAAAGAAAAAATTAATATTCCAACTAGCTAAAAGCTAATTAAAATATTTCAATTTACATACTATACTTCTACCTTCCTCTATTGTAATTTTGGTGAAGAGGGCTAATAAAACTAATTTACCCACAAAAAAATTGACACCTAAAAAGTATAAAAGTATATGATTAGCATATCATGTACATAATATTCTAAGAAAGGAATGTGTATTCATGCAGATTCATGTAGGAACAAAATAATATACAGAAATAAACATAAACAAAAAGATGCAGCGGAATTAAAAATTCATTTCATTAATATCATATAACAGAAATATGCTTACCGAAATAATGGAAATAAATAATTAGGGCGTCAATAGGCTTATCTCTGAGAATACATGTGGCAGTTACATGCCTCTGAATTGTGTTCCAATGAGGCTCAAGGGCCTATTTATTATTGAGAAACAATGGCAAACCCTAAACAAAAAAAAACTTAACCCTAGGAGATGAAGCGCCAAAACTATGGGCCTCGTTTGGGTAAATTAGTGTTTCAACTTGCTGGGGTCATAAATTTGGCATACTATCTTTGTTTGACACACATGATACATTGTTAGAAAGGTATATCCAAGGACTACAACTGCTACTCGCAAATATGAATTTTGCAATGGAATCTTATTCTTCGTATGTGCGATGCCGAAAAAAAATCATTTAGGGCCTCAAAATAGCTCCACATGTTCAAGACTCGAAAACTGAAAAAATAGTAAGTTGTGCCATAACTGAAAAACTAAAAAGTGTTGGGTGTGGAGCTTGATTATATTTTTTATTTTGTATCACAACATTGGACCCCTATACCTTAATGGGGTAGCAACACTGCCTAGGGGGGTCCAAGAGGGGCAGTTGCGACTTTATGGAGCCGCCCCCTGGCAGGGGGTTCGGGGGTAGTGCCCTCGAAGCTAAAAATAGATGTAAAATTTCCTTGTAAAAGTGTAGCAATTTCTAGTCAATCTCGGCCATTATTTAGGCGGATGATCTGACGGTAGAATTTATGTTTAGTTTAGGGTTTCTTCCCTGGAAGGAAACCGCTCGCTTGTATGAGGGTATTGTATTGTAGCTGTGTATTGTATGCGTATTATCGGAGTGAGAAATAGATAGGGATATTGTGAGAGAAAATAGAGGATATTACAGCAGATCTGTTGTAGGTTGTGTCTCTTCATTTTGTTGGATAATAGAAAGAAGGGACTAGATGTTTAGGGTGGACGTAGGCCAAACTGGGTGAACCATGTATATCTGTGTCTCTCTGGTTTTATGTGTTTTGTGTGCTTGTTTTTTCCACATATTTTATGTGTTGCATTGATCTGTTATATATAAATTTCTAGAAAATGGTATCAAAGCCGAAGGTTTATTTGGCTGATAAACTCGGAGGAAAGAAGGGTTCCTGGTTCAAGTGGGAGAAACGGAGAAAGATGATAAATTTAGGGTCGAGAAATTTAATGACCAAAACTTCCCGCTATGGAAGATGTAGATGTAAGACTATCTATATCAGAAAGATTTGTACCTACCATTGAGTGGAAAAATAAAGAAGCCGATGACTATGACAGATGCAGAATGGGATATTCTTGATAGAAAGGGACTCTGAATAGTATGGTTGTGCCTCGCGGCATCGGTAGCCTTCAATATTTCAAAGGAAACAAAAACAGAGGGTTTGATTAAGGCATTGGCGAAACTATATGAAAAACCCTCGGGGTCAAACAAGGTATTTCTTATGAAACGTTTATTCAATATGAATATGTCGGAAGGTGGATTTGTTGTAGACCATTTAAATGATTTTAATATAGTTACCAGTCAATTAAGTTTTGTAGGGGTAAACATTGATTATAAAGTTAGGGCTCTTTTATTTCTGTGGTCATTTCCAGAAAGCTAGAATGGTTTACTTATGGCCATTAGTAACTTTGTCTCTGGATCTAGTACTTCAAAGTTTGATGATGCTGTCGGTGCTATCTTAGTGAGGAAATTCGATGGAAAAGCTCCGGTGAGACATCGTGTAATGCTTTGAGTGTAGAGTCTAGGGGAAGAAGAATGGAAAGAGGAAAGAGCCTGCGATATCACATTAAATCAAGGAATGTTAGATCCAAGTCTAGGATGGGGATAGTGTGCTGGAAATACGGAAATAAAGGACACCTAAAGAAATACTATAAATATTGGAAGGGAAAAGAGGGAGACACACAATAAGAAAAAAATCATAAAGCAAATGTGATAGGTGATGTGTTACAATGCTTTCATTCTTTCTTTTGACAATGCTACTGATTCCCGGGTAGTAGATTCAGGAGCTTCATTCCATGCCATACTTGATAAGAAATACTTTCATGACTATGTTCAAGGAGATTTTGGACAAGTCCGTTTGGGTGATGATACACTCGGTAAAATTATTGGAATGGGTAAGGTTCTTGTAAAATAGCAGAATGGAAACCAATGGCTATTAAGGGAGGTAAGGAATGTTCCAGATCTGAAGAAAAATTTGATTTCAACAGGGCAGTTAGGCAATGAAGGTTGTGTGACAAATTTCACAAATAAAACTTGGAAGGTCACCAAACGAGTGCTGGTAATAGAAAAAGGTGAAAAGGTTGGTACATTGTATTTATGAAATGGTATTTCTAACTCTGTTAATGCTTTAAATTCAAAAGGAGAAGATGTAGCATTATGGCATCATAAGCTTGGACACATGAGTGAGAAGGGGATGAAGATTATTCACTCAAGAAATTTGTTGCCAGGTTTGAAGAATGTTGATTTGGATTTCTGTGAGAATTGCATTTATGGAAAACAAAAGAGAATCAGATTTCTTAGAGTTGGGAAAGAAAAGAAGAGCGATAAATTAGAGCTTGTGCATACAGATGTATGGGGACCTACTCAAGTATCATCTCTTGGTGGCTCTCATTATTATGTTACTTTTATTGATGATACAACTAGAAAAACTTGGATTTATTGTATTCAGAATAAATCTGATGTATTTGATACTCTCAAGATATGGAAAGCTTTGGTTGAGATTGAGACAGGAAAGAAGTTGAAGTGTCTCATATTAGATAATGGAGGTGAATATTGCAGCAAAGATTTTGATAGGTACTGTTCATAGCATGGAATTCGCAGAGAGAAGACAATTCCAAGAACACCACAAGAAAATGGTGTGTCAGAAAGGATGAACAGAACAATCATGGAGTGTGCAAGGTGCATGAGATTGCATTCATGATTGCCTTTACAATTTTGGGTATAGGTTGCAGATATTGTTGTTTATCTAATAAATAGAGGGCCTTCAAGTTCCTTGGATGGTGGTATTCCATAGGAAGCATGGATAGGTAAAAAGGTAAACTACTTCTTTTTAAAGCCTTTTGGTTATGAGGCCTTTGTCCATATTAATAAAGAAAATAGAACAAATCTTGAGGAAAAATAAAAGAAATGTGCCTTTATTGGA
Source organism: Pinus albicaulis (assembly GCA_034641835.2). Classification (NCBI taxonomy): domain Eukaryota; kingdom Viridiplantae; phylum Streptophyta; class Pinopsida; order Pinales; family Pinaceae; genus Pinus; species Pinus albicaulis. The sequence continues at coordinate 1,010,580,626 of CM076581.1, read as the reverse complement.
TATGGTGCTAATGATTTTGGTTATCACTTATATGATTATTAAAATCAAAAAATAGTTAGGAGCATAGATGAAATATTCAATGAAAAGGTATTGTATAAGAATCAGTTGCAGGAAAAGAAACAGGAAAAAGAAAACAAAGAATACATAGTTCTTGATGAGATCATAGAAAAGGTAAAGGTGCCTAAAAATAATAATAATCAAGATCCACAACAAAAACAACCACCACAACAGCAACAGGCACCTCAAACACCTGAAAGTGGTGTTAGAAGATCTACCAGGCTAAGTAGACCCCCTGAACGATACTCTCCTTCATTATATTATTTATTGTTGACTGATTCTGGTGAACCTGAATGTTATGAAGAAGAAATGCAAGTTGAAAGCAGGAAGAAGTGGGAGCTAGCCATGGAAGAAGAGATGGACTCCTTAATGCATAACCAGACTTGGGACTTAGTCAGGTTGCCTGCAGGTAAAACAACATTAAAAAATAAATGGGTTTATAGGATGAAGGAAGAAGATGGAGGAAAACGAAGGTACAAAGCTAGACTTGTGGTGAAGGGGTTTCCACAAAAGAAAGGAATTGATCTTGATGAAATATTTTCTCCTGTTGTTAAGATGACTTCAATCAGAACTATTTTAAGTCTTGTGGTAGCAAAAGATTTACATCTTGAAAAGTTAGATGTAAAGACAACATTTCTCCATGGATATTTGGAGGAAGAGATCTATATGAAGCAACCAGAATGATATGAGGTCAAAGGGAAAGAAAAAGTAGTGTGTAGGTTAAAGAAGAACTTGTATGGCTTAAGACAGGCTCCAAGGCAGTGGTATCTAAAATTTGACAAGTTTATGTCTGAACACGGTTATAATAGATGTCACTCTGATCATTATGTTTATCTGAAAAGGAAAAATGATGGCAACTATATTATATTGTTATTGTATGTAGATGACATGCTTGTTTCAGGGTCTAACATGCAGGAAATAAATGTGCTCAAAAGAAAATTGGCAAATTCATTTGCAATGAAGGATTTGGGAGCTGTAAAACAAATCCTTGGTATGAGAATAACTAGAGATAGGAAAAATCGCAAATTAACACTATCTCAGAATGAGTACATACAAAAGGTGTTGAAAATATTTAATATGCAGAATGCATAACCAGTTACTACACCTTTTGCTAGCCATTTCAAACTTAGTAAGGAGATGTGCCCCAAGACCCAAGAAGAAATGGACTATATGTCTAAATTTCCATATGCATCAATAGTTGGAAGCTTAATCTATGCAATGTTCTAAACAAGGCTTGATATTGCACATGCAGTGGGAGTTGTAAGTAGTTACATGAACAATCCAAGAAAATAACATTAGATGGTAGTAAAATGGATTTTTAGATATTTGAGAGGTACCACAAATCAAGCCTTATGCTTTGGTGGTTCAAACACTGTTCTACATGGATATGTTGATGTAGATATGGTAGGTGACAGAGATAACAGGAGGAGCACTACAGGATATGTATTTACTATAGTTGGAACAGCTGTCAGTTGGGTTTCAAAAATCCAAAGTGTTGTTGCACTTTCAACAATAGAAAAAGAGTATGTTGCTGCTATAGACACTAGTAAAGAAATAATTTGGTTACAAAGGTTTATGGATGAATTGGGTAAGAAGCATGATATGGGCACGTTATATAGTGATAGCCAAAGTTCCATTCATCTTGCAAAGAACTCAAAATTTCATTCCAGGACTAAACACATATAGCTCAAGTACCATTTCATACGGTCAGTATTGGAAGATGGACAGTTGAAGTTGGAAAAGATACACACTAGCGAGAACCCTGGAGATATGTTAACAAAAGTTGAAACCAGGGAGAAACTAAGATTATGCTATGTTTCAATTATTTTTCAAGGATGACGATGAATATGAGAAACAGTCAGGTCCAAATAGGAGTCATTGTCCATCAAATGAAGCAACAGTGCAATTACTATAGTCATTCTCCAAGTGGGAGATTGTTGGGTGTGGAGCCCGATCATCTTGTTTATTTTGTATCACAGTGTTGGACCCCTGTACCTTAATGGGGTGGAAACACTGCCCAAAATTAAACGCTTCTTGGGGGGTCTAGGGGGGGCAGGGGGTTTCAGGGGCAGTGCCCCTAAAGCTAAAAGAAGATGTAAAATTTCCTTGTAAAATTATAGTAATTTCTAGTCAAACTGGGCCATTGATTAGGCGGATGATCTAACAGTAGAATTTATGTTTAGCTTAGGGTTTTTTCCCTAAAAGGAAACCCCTCGCTTGTATGAGGGTATTGTATTGCGGCTGTGTATTGTATGCGTATTCTCGGAGTGAGAAACAAATCAGGACATTGTGAGAGAGAACAGAGGATATTACAGCGGATCTGTTGTAGGTTGTGTCTCTTCATTTTGCTGGATAATAGAAATGAAGGGCTGGCTATTCGGGGTGGACGTAGCCCAAACTGGGTGAACCACGTATATATGTGTCTCTTTGGTTTTATGTGTTTTGTGTGCTTGTGTTTTCTGCATATTTTATGTGTTGCATTGCTTTCTTATATATAATTTTTTGACGAAATAACTAATGGTGTGGTTTCAAATGGAATAGGTGGGTGGCCACTAATATCCACATGACTCATTAGGGCCTCCACACAACTCCAAAATTTCAGGAACTAAAAACCTACTAAAAATAGTAAGTTGTGTTGAAAGTGAAAAACTGACAGAACTAACGGTGCAGGTCCAAATGGAATATGTGGGTGGCCACCAATATCCACTTGGATCATTCCTCCCTCCTTAGAAATAAATGGTCCCCATTTCATTAATTTCTTCCATGAGATTCAAATTCTGCTAAACTTAGTATTGGATTTGTCGAGGATGTCATGGACATGCTCGTGAAATTGCTGGCGGACGTGGTAGTTGCGTTCAATAAATTTGGTTTCCTCTGATAGTACATGTGTGGATTATGTCTGTGTAATCTCATGAGTTATGGAAATATCAGGTGGCCGTGCACCGAGAGTCAAGTCAATGGAGTGCTTGTCTAGACAGTGTAGAGGAACCTCTATGGGTGAGGAGAAAATGTCTTCATCTTCCTCCACACGATTGTCCATCTACTGCTACTGTGCTGGGGAGCACTGCCTTGAGGGTGTGGCCACAATATTCTTCTTTCCTTGTGCGCGAATGGTAATACAAATAAATTTCCTTGTTTTGGAAAGAATCTTACTGCATTGTTTTGTAGTAGTCAAAGAGATGGCAGGAGGCAGTACTACCTCCAGTGTCATGTACAAGTTATTTCCAAAATTAATAATGACAAGACGAGGCCTATATTCATAGATAGCATGTCGCCTCCATAAGTATGATTGGCCCAATAATATATCAGCTACATAAAGAGGAGAAAAATCACAAAATAACTCATCCATGAATGGCATGATGTTTCATGTAAGGCGACACTGCTATCGGATGCAAAGATCTCTCCCTGGGTGAAGCCACCCAATGGTATATGGATATGGGTGTGCTATGGTCGGTAGGTCAAGCCACTTCACGACCTCTATTGAAGTGTGGTTATTTTGGCTTCCGACTTCTGCTATCAAAAAGAAATTGTAGTGGAGAACAATTCACTCACATTTGCGAATGGAAGAGGCACTCCCCCTCCTCTGGATCCTCAGGATCCTCCCTCTGGAGCTTGGTGGTGGCTTTTGTTTGGTCAGCCCTCACACGAAGCTAAAAGAGAGAAGCTGAAATAAACAAAGAGAAGTTCCATGAAGATAGTGGGATAAGTGATATTAAAGGTATTATGGCACAAAAGTCCTTTATGGTGTGAGCGCATATAGGAGATTGAAGGTGCTAAAAATTCAAGCAAGAAGCTGTGTTCCATATGGTGGAAAAACACAAAGGATAAGGACACACGCAAGGTATTCCAAGGGGACTAAGGAGAACTGGAAGGAGATGGAGACCTAACCCCCAGAGCATGTGACGTCACAGCATGGCGGAACAAATCATAAACATTTCGCTGGGTGGCGGAGTGCAAGGGAAAGCCTTGATAGGCCCCTGTCAGAACCTTAAGTGGGCCCACCGATGGAGTACATTTGGTGCTATGTAAATGAAATGTAAGGTAATTATAGGGACCCCCGTATAAGACCAGTACAAGTATTAACCTGGCACATGGATTGCAACTACCCAGCCCCTAATAACCAACAACCTCTTGCCACACATCCCATTATCGACGTCCTTATGACGTCAGCCCTACAATGGTCATCCTAGCCTCATTTCCCACAAATTTTGGTATGTTTAACCTTGTTTTACACCCGGAATTAGTAAAATACTTGTTTTTTTTAATGAATCTATCATGCAGTAAAGCTCCAACTCTAGTACCAGGTCATTTTCAACCCCCACGTCGCTTTCCCGCTCAGGCTTTCTCACTGTTCGTAGGTATTTAGTCATTCCTTTGCCTCACCATTTTCCTTCTATTTTAATTTTTAAAATGGTCATGGGGAAAGAAGAGTCAAGAAAGTCGGAACCCGAAACCCCTCAAGCCCGTGAGGTCAGGGCTGACCCTGGACCTGAACCCCTCATTGATGCTCACACACGAATTCAAGACTGGTCCTACCCTTTCACTGTATCCCGTGCTAGACTCGAGTTGTTTGAGAATCATTTGAAGGACCAAGATAGGTTAAGAGTTGTAGATTCAGGTCTATACTACCAGATTTCCCCAACCACTTTCCTAGTTCCCGAGTTTATTTGTTGGCTCAGTGAATCTTATGATGAGCATAGGAAGTTATTCCTATCTACTCAGGATAGTAATATTTTCCTCATATCCCTCGAGCTCATAAAGAATGTTGTTCTTTTGATTCACAGTCAAAGTTATGTCGAGTTCACTAAGCTATCACTCTCCTATCAGTTCTCAAAGTTTTTTTGGAAGCAACAAAGCGAGTTCCTCAGTTTGATTTCATACTCTTGTCTCACGGCTCTCTTTCCCTCGAATGGAATTCCCTTGTCCACTTTCAAAGACAATGTTCAGTCGATCCTTGATTTTATTTCAGGTCTATTATGTCTTAAGGAGGTCGAGGGAGTGTTAAAAGAATGTATAGCTATTCTGTGGCTTATGTCTCAAATGGGAATTATTTTGGATATCCCTACCTTCCTGGCTTGAGCTATCCAAACTTAGTTCCAAGAGCTACCCTCCTCAGGGTCTTTTAGTTTTGTTTGTTAGTATTTTATATTTTCCTGTTCGAGCATGTTGACAGGTTTGAGAGTCTAGGCCTCGAGAAGATGTTGAGGATGAACGCCCAGCCAAGAACTATATTTGTGTGGAACATCTCTATTTTCCAACAACCTAACGGGAGGGGTTATACAAAGTTTTTAAATGAGTTCATGTCCATAGCCTACACCATAATACATCACAACCATCTGCCCAGAATTTTTCCTGAGCAAAAGGACTGGCTTTAGTTTGATGAGTAAGATAGCATAGGGGACTGGTACCTGAATGATTACTACACAAAAATAAGGTTTTATGGCATGGAAGTATCCCCTTACCACCTGTCAGTGTTTCCAGCTATGTGAATCTTTGCCCTTGAGTTCATCTGTCAAACCCTCAAGGCTGACCAGATCCACTTCATGGCGGCAAAGAAAGGATATATTCTCAAGCTACCAACCTCTGTTGGCCCCTTCATCATAAATTCGAGACACACCCTCTCCACAGTGGAAACACTTCTTCAAGGAATGGATTTGCTACAAGGAAAAGTTTGGCCTTATGACCTGAAGGGGATCCTTTCCAATAGGAAAAGGAAAATAAAGTCAACTGCTTAGGTACATGAGACTAGGCCTTTCATTGAGTGGAGAGCTAACCTTGATACATGGTCTTTGGATTCACAGATGGAGGCTGAGTTTTCAGTTGTAGAAGGAGGGGGCAACACTGCGTCCACAGAAATAGAAAAGAAAGGACAAGGAGATGAAGCATGCATTTCAAGAGGTCAAGTAGGCATGGATGTGGGCAAGTGATCACATCCCTCTAAGAAACAGAGGACTAAAGAACCAAAGATTGTGTGGGAAGAGCCACCACAAGAAGAGTTTTCCCGATATGGACTGCCTCACTCGGTAATGGGGTTTCCTATATAGATGATAAAAAACTTAACAAAGGTTGTTTGCTAAGTTATTTTCATAGTGAAAGAAATTTTACATAGGGTAAAATTAGTCCTACATGGTGTACTTGGGTCCATCTAATGATAATAGCTTAGATGACAAAAAAATTGTGTAATAGCTGGTTTCATGATTAATTTCGATGGTGCCTCTTCTTTTGAACCTTCTGGGCTGTCACGGGCCATTTCATATAATAGACTAGAGGTGAGGGAATAAATAAGCACCAGAAACAGGACTACACGAGATAGGCTGAGGGTTGAATTGGCCGGATTCATGGACAAGTACCACACCCGACTTACCGCTAAGTTAGACATGGAAAAATATAAGCTCATAATTGATATTACAAAGGCAGTCCTATAGCCTATAGCTTAGGGGATTAGTTACCGAGCCTTGGAGCTCTCCTTGAATCTGGCCAATGTCCCTATAACGGATAAGCTTGGTTTGCATCAGTGTGTCAGAGATATGTTGAGAGATGAGGTGGTGATACAGCTTAGTATTAGAAAATTAGAAGAGAGAGAGCTAGTGCTAGGGTAATAAACCACAACCTGTAAACCCTCAAGAAAGTAGTTAAGGACAAAGCGGGTGACAAGGATGCAGTTCGTAGGAAGTTCATCACCAATCTAGAGGTGGAAAACTCTGAGCTAAAAAAGAGACTAAATATTCCCCGTGGAGAGCATGTTCAAATGGATGAGTTGGTCTAGATGGAGAGAGAGAAATCAGCGCTCGCTGACTCACTAGTCAAGGAACAAGAAGGGAACATGAAAATGACTGCGGAGATCGCTGGCTTAAGGCAAAGATTTTCTGATTTACAGGAAAAATGGGACAAGCATGTATGTGTGGCTCCAACTTCTGACAAGCCTGGCACTACCCCAGAGCAGCTAACCAAAGCCTTCTGAAATTTAAAGGTTTCAGAGAATGAAGCTCGAATAGCCTGACATAGAATATAGGTGTTGGAAGTTGAATTGGTGACAAATGATAAAGTGTTAGAGGCCTTACAGGCTGAAGTTGACAAATTGAAAAGAGAGAAACAAATAGATGACAAAACCATCAAATATTTGACTACCTGGATGAAGGGGAATGTAACCCTCTTGGAAGCGAGGCACCTAATATAGACGGACATAATATAAGAAGTCGTAAACCATTGGAAATACCTCACTTTGATGGATGATAAGGAAATCATGGTCTACTTATCCAAAATAAAGTTGCAAGAAGGGCATGAGGACGCAGAGGAAAAGGTGAAAATGGCTAAGAGGTACATCAAGTACATGAATGTGTTGGACCCTGAAGAGTTACTCACCCAAGGGATCACAGACTGTTTCAAAGGAGTGATGGAAGTTAGAAGAGTGATTCAAAAGGAGATCACATGCTCAAAGGTGCTGATCTATTTAGAGCATGTCGCATAGGGAGTTGAACAGTTCGATGGAGAGTGGGATCAGCTGGTAGAGGTAGGCCTCCCATCATGGTGGGATCTTGAAATAGCCGCATTTTTGGGGTTAACGGTTTATGAACAGAAGTTAACATAAATCATGAACCTGGCTTATTTACCTTTGGAGAAAACTACCCGCATGAAGGCAGAAAAAATAAACACTGCTCTGAGTAAGGATTTCTCTCTCCTCTGCCAAATCAAACAGTGTTTAGCCATCCAAGTAGATTACATGAAGTTTGCAGATATCCAAGCTTTAGTCGAGAAATTTGTCACCATGCTGCCACTAGGGGAGAACGTGTGGCAAAAATGCAGTGATTATGCCAACACTCTAGCATCCACACCCTCTCGCTAGTCGCTACCTCCTCTCAGTCAAAAAACTGGTTTGTCCACGTCATCAACACTTCTGAGTCAACAGTTATGAGGCATTCCTCTCCATTCCAAAAAAATTAAATTCATGTTGTGGCCCAGGTGGCCAATTTATTTTTTATTTCTTATGCATTGTAAAATCGAGTGAAATCTTTATTTCAACTTCTGCACTTTTATTTTTCATTTTACTATTATGTTTTCAGTTAGCGCCTTCATTAAGGCCACTATGCAAATGATGAGAGGCCTTTTTTCTCATCATCATTTTGTTTTTTGATAGAGACCCCAAATAGAAATATATCTTCAGGGGAATATTTTTTCTAAGAAATATCTTTTCATAGGGCTCAGCTGAGAGCTATAAAAGACGAAATTTTAAGCTGAGAAAGGGTTCCATACTTTTTAGAGCAGACGTTGTTAAATGTGAATTTTCCTTGTTGTAGAGTTTTGGAGGTACTTTCATAGTGTATGTTGGAAGATCTCGTTGGGAAATAGAAACGAAACTATTCTGTTGTGTAAAGGATTCCAAATGACATGAGTTACAGTATGTATTTTCTCAACAATGATTTAATATAAATGTTCATTGTATTCCCATTATTTTCATATTTCATAAGCTTTCGGAATGAGAGTGTTCTTTATTTAGATGTGAATTTATCTTTAATGGTACCCGTATCTATTTATTTTCTACACTTTAAATATGGCTCGAGTCGTGATATTATATTCATGATCTGTTTACATTTCCATGTTTCTTCTGATTTTATTATGGTGGATTGTTATGTTAGTATAAGCCTACCTTACGCTAATATTTCTTGAATCCTTTCATGTTCTACCACTGTTTTCCATACTCATTGATTTTGGTAATTGTTTACTAGTTTCATGTTCAGCCCTCCTCACAGAAGTTATTTTTATGCCTACTTCTGATGCTCACTTATAGTCCCTTATGCTCTATGATTAGATTTCATTATTTTCCATTTTTTGTTTCTCATGTCTTGGTCCCATACCAAAAAAGCTTAACCCTTATTTTCTAACAAGGGGTCCTGTAGTATCAGCTTATAAAAACCTTTGTGAACTCTATTGTCTTAATATGTCCTAGATACTGGTCTTTAACAACTCAAAATATTTTTGGAGCCATTTCTAGGGATTGAATTTGAAGAACTTATCCCTGGGACACGACCAAATCACATGCACCCTTTAGAATCAGGTGAATACGAAGGGTTTAGATTTGTAGATCCCTCACCTTAGCGACTCCACTATTCCTTAAAGTATAAAATCCCTTTTCAATCTTGGCTTATCATAAGCCTCACCTAAGGTTAGATACCTCCTAGTTAATAATGCCTTCTGCATTTGACTCGTAGAAGGTTTTATTCAAAAGATTCTAGAAATAAAAGCAGCTCGCTCAAACTGATATACACAGGTTCTCATTAGAAGACTCTCTGTCCTCCTCTCATCAAGCTCAAGTCCAAGACTTGAGTTCCACTGCTAGATTACTGGAATACCCACCAGATAATCCTATCCTTGATCATTCAGAGATAAAATATGAAGCAGAGTCAATAGACACTTCTGGTTTTTTCTCGCATCCCACTCCTGAAGCTGAAGAAATGAAGTAAGTGACTATCCTTAAGATTCCACTTGCCCAAGCCAATTCACAAGCCACCTTTCAACACATAACCATTGTCATTCATCAAAACCCTCCTTTAGTTCCACCTCCACTCATGGCGGTTCCTGGCTTCCTGCTAAATAAATATTCCCCTTTGGCTCTACGACATATTTTAAGTGACATGCCTCAAGACTACATAAAGCTCTTACCCTGGTTTACCAAGGAAGACAATAGTGCTGCTCAAAATCATCTTTAGGATTTATGTTCTTTCGTAGATAATTTCAATGTGGATCACCTGGACATAGTGCTAACACTGTTCATTCAATCTCTAGATGGGGAAGCTTGAAAGTGGTTCAAGACTCTTGGTGACCACACCATCACTAACTGGGAGGAGATGGAAAATGATTTCACCTGAAAGTGGGCAGAGAAAAGAGACCATGGCTATTATCTCACATATTTCAATGCTTTAAATAAGAGACACAATGAAGATGTGTTCGAATTTATAAAGAGATTCAACAAGCTATACACTAACCTACCGGCTGATATGAAACCTCCTCAAATAGCTACTAAGGTAGTTTTTTTGGTAGCATTTGAGTCTGAGTTTGGTTTCACCCTAAGAGAAAGGAAATCTGCTTCACTGGACCAAGCTCAGACTGATGCATTGAAGGTGGAAGCCAATTTCACTTCTACAGGGAAATCGAAAGGAAGGCTAGACCATAATTTTAGACGAAGAGGTAAAGAAGAAGCTTCTTCTTCAAACCAGGAAAGAGAGGTTTCAGATTATAATATTGAGTAAATTAACAAGATTATTAAGGATCTTTCAAATAAACTGGTGAAACTAGAGTTAGAAGCAAAGAATGCTTCTTCTCGGCCATCTCAGACTGCTCCTAACAGGCATTATAACCCACAGTATCGAGAGCTGCCCTAGTAAATATTGCAAAGGGACACAAAGGAGCAACAAGATAACATAAAACCCCCTCTATATTTGGAAGGGAAAATGGAAGGTCCTACTGAAGATATTCCTGATGGACAAGATGTAATATTCCAAAATTGGAATGGCACAACAAGCCTGCTGAAATAACACACTCCTGAGAATTCAGTGCACTGAAATGAGTTTTCAGCTCCTATATCCCTTATATCAACTCATCTAAGGTCTAAATCCAAAAGAAAAGCAAAAACAAATCAAACTAGGTAAGTTAAACAGATCTCCCACAACCTAGGCTAGCTAAAAAACATCCAAAGGGAGGGGTTGTAGCTATATGCAATGGATTGCTTCGGAAATAACACAGTTTTTCAATTTACAAGTGTGAGACCAACATGGAGGTCCATCTTTCAACCATATAATAGCAAAATAAATCTACAATGCAACTTATACAGTGTATATCAGAAATAGGATGAATGTACAAGACAAAGGACTCAAAATGAGCTGCTACAACAACATAAAATGGTAGAATAAGCTTGAAAGAATTATTTTCATTGATGAAGCATGCAGTAGATTACAATTCAGATCTAGAAAATATTTGTACATAAAATGATAGATCTATTTCAGACCTATGTACAAGATAGGCTCCTCTATACATTCCCCTTGGGGATCTCAGCAAAACATGAACAACAGAGAGTAGATCTGAGATCCAAGTCATAGATCTACAGAAGTATTCAGAAAATTTTGAATCATAACATATACAGCAGATCGAATATGAACTAATATGGATTGGTTGGCCAATATGTGGATCACCACAATGAAAGGAAGGATCCAATCATTAGAGATCTCTCATCTAAAATGATGCCAAGTCTCCTTGCAAATATTCTCTTGCAAATAATGCAGTCACGGAAGAGGGACTGCACTGTATGCCCTGAGAATGCTTTGGCCTGCTGCCAATATGTGGATCTCAAAATCAACCCACTAATGCACTCTTCCAGGATGTTAAAAGACACACTCACTCAGAAGAGGCATCAATAAAACCTAGATTTGAACAGATCTAGTGTTCCACTTGCTGCAGCTCACATGGAAAACTCAATCCTACGAAGGACTGCACTATAGATGCAAGATATGGCTTGGCAAAATGCCGGATAGTGGACTAGGCAAACAAGACTCCTCCAAGAGCTGCTCAAGGAAGGAGGTGGGATTCCTAAACAAGAAAGCCCAAAAAGGGATGTCGAAGTGGATAATACCTTTATAAAATAATAACATCAACAACCCCTTCCTGTTGTCCTCCTCCTTTAATAAGATGTGTAATATCCCTTTTTCAGGAACATCAACAATGTGCTCAAGAAAAACGATGTATAAGAAAAAATGTGCAATATAAATGCAGATCAGGAATTTTTTCCTCTTATTTATGTTGTATGGGACTCATGTATGGAATTTTATCTAAAAAAAATTTGTTTAGATACATTAAACAGATCTCCCAAAAACTAGACTAGCTAAAAAGCACCCAAAGAGGAAGGTTGCAGCCAAATGCAAACACTGCTTCATGAATTGCGCAGTTTTATCAGATATTCAGTGGAGATCAGCGAGGAGGTTTATATTTCAGTAATACAGTAGAAAATAAGCATTATGATGAAGCTCTTTCAGTATACAGTAGAATGCATGAGACAATACAACAAGAAATCTTCAGAAAAGAGAGCTAGAACACATGCACATTTGCAGAAATGGCTCAAAAAATTTATTCTTACAGAGCTTCAGCAGCTAGAAGTTACAACTCAGATCTAGGATAGATCTGTGGACAACACATCAGATCTATTTCAAATTTGGAAGCTATATAGTCTTCTCTTCAGGATCCCCTTGGAATTTTGACAAAAGCATGCATAAATAAGAGTAGATCTGAGAAACAAGTTGTAGATCTGTAAAATGCTGAAATAAATTTCTGAATATGAAATTTCATTACAATGGATCAGATATAAACAGAATATGGATCAACAAGCTAATCCATGGATCACCAAGTGGAAGGCAAAGCCCAGCACTAGAGATCTTTGATCTAAACTATGAGTAAAACACCATGAAGAGGCTCACACCAAAATAACGTAGTCTATCTAGATGAACAACACTATAGATCAAATGACATAGATAACCACTACAAAATTACATATCTAAAATATGAGGAGAAGAGACACTCTTCCAGGAGGTTAAAAGACACACTCCATGAGAAGAGGCTCCCAAAAAACCACTAGATCTTTGTAGATCTAGACTCCCACTTGCTGCATCTTGCAGAAGCAACAAAACCCTCGATGTATCAGCGCTGCTAACGAAATTAGAGCTTGGCCTCAAGCCTGGTAGTGGTTCAATTCAGCAAACACTCCTCCGAGAAGCCTCAAAGAAAGAGGTGAAATCCCTGCATAGGAATTCCAAATACATTCCTCCACTAAACAATAGAGAATGGTAATTGTCTAAGCAGACAAATACTCAGAAATATGATCAATCAACAACCTTCTCTTGCTACCCTCCCTTTCCTTTTATAATATGAGAAAGCCTTTGCAAACCCAAAACCACCTTGATGAGTTAGCCCTTTTCACATGAGAGGCTTCCTTCTAGAACAACATTGTCCCTTTTGGAGATGCAATGAACCTAGACAACGTTGTTGATTTGGTCAAGGTTGACCCAATCTTTAGCTTAAACCCCTTTCACACCTGCAAGTGATTATGTACATGGCCCTGATTTATCTTTGTTCACATGGGAATTGATTTATTTAGACTATTCAGGAGTTTTACATGTCCTCCATTATTCATTTATTCATGCAACAGAAATTAAAACAAAATTGAATGTTCCTCTTAGCTAAGGTTAAGTGGGAACACTATATTTCTCCCCTCCAAAATGTTTCTTGTCCTCAAGCAACTGATAGGGTAAGAGCTGTAGTTCTTCTCCTTCTCCATTTATGGCACCATCAAGGATCAAATTTTAGTCAAGGGCTAAGTGTTCACTAAGCCATTACATCAAAAATTGCTCCTCCAATGCCAACATAATAGGAGCATAGTCCATCCCTTCAGGAGTGTAAAACTCAATAGAAATAAACATGGGTGAAGAAATGTTACATATAAAACATGTATCATGAAGTACAAGTTGAAGTTCCCTCCCATGTGGTACATATACAGTTCCCATCCTTTGACCATACAAAACCATGAACAATAACAATATATCATCTCTGTATGGAAGCAAAATCACATATATGCAAATTGAAATTTGCACTTGAGGAGGTGGGTCACAATCCCACATAAGATGCCAGTGCAATGCACTCCTTGTCTTTAGTAGATCTGAGTGTGGTAAGTGGCACTCCCACAACACCTTTGCTGCATGAGTCAATTTGACATGGCTTAAAGTGATACACAAGTTAGGTGCTTTTGGGAAGCACCCATCATGAAAAAGAATCTCCCTTTGCACCTCAAGGGAGTGATCGGATTCAGAATTTTTATTGGCCTTACAAATACCATGAGATCTACATGTCATATCACTCCCTGTGGGAGCCATGTTCTGCACACATATGGTAACAGAATATGTCAAATCAGAAAAATAAACATGCTCCATGAGATCCGATTATTTACCATACAAGTCTCCCACACATGTGAAGATGGGCATGGATATTTCTCCTCTTTCAAGAGAAGGAAGAGAATGCTGAAATGACTCCTGCATAGAGTCCTTTTGCTATACCCACTCCTCATAACTCTTGCACTCTTGAAAGTACTGATGTAGTTCCTCCCAATCATAGTGCTGATGTAGTACCTCCTTCATACCCTCCCAATCAAAACTCATCATGATTAGGGTGTAGATCTTTGGTGACTGCATATAGCTAGAAAGAAACTCTTTATGTGCCCTTTGTAGTATCTCTTGCTTAAGCTTAGAGGATTTTGACAAGAATACTCTACCAAGGTGATAGATGACCCCTTCATGGACCAAATAGCCTCCCTCTTGCTTCATTCCATCTAGTATCATCCCGATGTGAAGATCTTTGGAGTACTCCACAAGGAGTTGAGATTTCCAATATGGATCCACACAGCTCAGCAATATGACAGTGTTGCTGCTACATCTATGGGAGTTCTTGCCTTGTTGGTGATTACTTCTTTGACATTACACATGCCAAAAAAATTTGTTGGAAGGTTGATCCTCCCCTTTCCTTCCTCCCAGAGCACTGTAGCTTGCTCTTTCATTGCTCCAATCGTTGCCGGATCTATATTTGGAGTAGCACTTTGTGAGGCTTTCCCCACAAGATTAGAATCTAATGAAATTCCAAGTGGCTTTCCATGAGATAAGAATGTATCTTGCAACATCCTCATAAACATGAGAGAGGGAACTATGAGATCCTTGCTTCCACTGCGAAAATCCATCTTTGTTTTTTGTGTGGAAACATTAGGTGAAGGATAAGTGTGCATGCCTTGAATTATTTGTGGTTTCCCACTTTTCAAGTCCACCCACTCCATATATAAGGATTTCCAATCAGTGGTAACCTTCCCCAAGGTAATCAACCACTAGACACCCAAGATGATATTGGTGTCTGGTATGTCAACTACAAATAAGTGATCCACCAAAGTGTATGATCCCATAGTGATATAAAGTGATGGAACATATTGGATGCATTGCATCGTTCTATCTCCTCGGACCAAAATAAAAAATACATCAAAAGTATTGGTGGGGATTCCTCTCCTTTACACAAGGTGAGCATAAATAAAGTTGTGGGTTGCCCCACTGTCGATTAGGATAGACACTCTCTGGTTCATGACTGAACCTTGAAATCTTAGGGTCAAGCACTTGGTTACTCCTCTCAAAGAGGAAAGAGTCCCACTTGTTGGAGAAAAGGCTCCCTCTCCATATTTGGATGGTGTTTGATCCTCCTCCTCATCACCACCAGCGCAATGACCCCTCCTAGGTCCATCTTCCCATCTTCCTCCTCAAAATATGAGAAGACTTTTGTATAGTGTTCCCTTCCAGTAGTACATCTATGTCCCAGTACCCATGGCTCTTGGCAAGTGAGACACAATATATTTTTCCTCAACTCCCTTTGGAGATCAAGGTCAAGAGGTTTCTTTAGTGAGCTCTCCTTGGGAGGAGCAACTTTCCCTTCCTTCCCCTTAGAAGGGTGATGGTCATTTCTTGGGGAAGTTTCCTTTGCTTTTGGCAAGGCATCTTGGAGATCTCTGGCTCTCTTATTGGTATCATGCAAAGTAATGGGCTTGGTAGACTTAACGAACCCATGAAAAGGTTCTTCCAGGCCATCAATGAACATGTAGACTCTCATTTCTATAGACAAATCAAGAGCCATGAATGATAAACTCAGAAACTCAGAGATGTAAGTCTCTACATCTCTTGCTTGCTTCAGTTTTGCAAGGTTTATGAAGGGTGCTTCAGGATCCTTCCTGTCAAACCTCTCCACTAGTATTCTAGTCAACTCAACATAGGTAGTCACATTGATGTGTCCTAATATAGACAATACATGGAACCATCAATTGTGTGCTTCACCTTCAAAGTGCAGCGCTACAATCTTGATGGCTTCAACTTTAGGGACTTTTTTCAACTAGAAATAGATATCCAACTTTTCTACCCATGCTTTGGCAGAACTAGACGATGATCCATAAAACTTGGGAAAAAGGAATCTGCCCATAGTGTGGTGTCTTCCATGAAAGAAACCACCATGTCTATACTACTGCCATGGTATTCTCTAGTCCTTGAGATGGAAAAAGCCTTGGAAACTCAAGTTATCCTTGATTCTCTGACTCTAAGAGTCATACTACACAAAGTAACATTCAAGGGAGGTTTTCTCTTGTGGTAATTCATTCTCTACAACTAAGAAGGTAGGAATAGTAGAGCATTTTGAGGTTTGTGGAGCTTGTGGCAGGCTCACAGGTTGACCAGTCCCATAATGAGATATGTCAGAACTTTCTCCTTGATGAAATCTCCCAAGAGATTCCCTAATTTTATCCACCCCCATCTCTTTGGTCTCCTTGGAAAGATCTTGCATGGTCTCCAAAATATTTTTTATAAACTCCTATGATTCCTTTTCATTCACAGTTTCAGGGGCTTTCCCCTTGTCTTAACCCTTGTTAGGGTCATCAGTAGTGTAGTCATACTTTTTATGAATTCTATTATGGTACCTCCTCTCCCACTCAGTAAGAGGATCATATTCTTTGGAGTGGAACATGACTGGTGCTCCAAGGAAAGCACAGGCTATGCCAAGAAAGGATCTCGGATACCACTGTAATATCCCTTTTTTAGGCATATCAACAATGTGCTCAAGAAAAACACTGTATAAGAAAATTTGTGCAACAAAGACACAGATCAGGACTTGGTTCCTCTTATTTATGCAGTATGGGACTCATATGGAATTTCATCTAAAACAAATCAGTTTAGATACATTAAACAAATCTCCCAAAAACTAGACTATCTAAAAAGCTCCCAATGAGGAAGGCTGCAGCCAAATGCAAACACTGCTTCAGGAATTCCACAGTTTTATCAGATATTCAATGGATATCAGCAAGGAGGTTTATATTTTAGTAATAGAGTATAAAATCAGCATTATGATGAAGCTATTTCACTATACAGTAGAATGCATGAGACAATACAGCAAGAAATATTCATAAAAGAGAGCTAGAACACATGTACGTTTGCATAAATGGCTCAACAACATAATTTTTAAGGAGCTTCAACAGCTAGAAGTTACAACTGAGATATACGAAAGATCTGTGGACAAAACAGCAGATCTGTTTCAGATCTAGAAGCTAGATAGTCTTCTCTTTAATATCCCCTTGGAATTTTGACAAAAGCATGCATAAATAAGAGTAGATCTGGGAAACAATTTGCAAATCTGTAAAATTTTGCAGTAAATTTCTGAATATGAAATTTCATTACAATGGATCAGATATAAACAGAACATGGATCAGCAAGCTAATCCATGGATCACGAAGTGGAAGGAAAAGCCCAGCACTAGATATCTTTGATCTAAACTATGAGTAAAACACCATGAAGAGGCTCACACCAAAATAACACAATCTATCTAGATGAAAAACATTGTAGCTCAAATGAAATAGATAACCACAAAAAAATTGTAGATCTGAATTAAAAGGAGAAGAGACACTCTTTCAAGAGGTTAAAAGACACACTCCATGAGAAGAGGCTCCCAAAAGTACACTAGATATCTGCAGATCTAGACTCCCACTTGCTACAACTTGCAAAAACAGCAAAACCCTCATTGGATCAGTGCTGCTAATGAAAGTAGATCTTGGACTCAAGCTTTATAGTGGTTCAATTCAACAAGCACTCCTCCAATAATCCTCAAAGGAAAAGGTGAAATCCCTGCATAGGAATTCCAAATACAATCCTCCACTAAACAACAGAGAATGTTATTTTTCTAAGTAGACAAATACTCATAAATATGATCAATAAACAACCTTCTCTTGTTTCCCTCCCTTTCCCTTTATAAGATGAGAAAGCTTTTGCAAACCCTAAACCACATTGATGAGTTAGCCCTTTTCACATGAGAGGCTTCCTTCTAGAACTACGTTGTCCCTTTTGGAGATGCAATGAATCTAGACAACGTTCTTGATTTGGTCAAGTTGACCTAGTCTTTATCTCAAACCC
The DNA here is from genome assembly GCA_034641835.2 of Pinus albicaulis. Classification (NCBI taxonomy): domain Eukaryota; kingdom Viridiplantae; phylum Streptophyta; class Pinopsida; order Pinales; family Pinaceae; genus Pinus; species Pinus albicaulis. The sequence goes on along the minus strand of CM076581.1, from coordinate 1,010,562,564 downwards.
CTTTCACACATACAAGTGATTATTTACATGGCCTTGATTTGTCCTTGTTCACATGGGAATTGATTTACTCAGAATTTTCAGGAGTTTTACATGTCCTCCTTTATTCATTTATTCATGCAACATAAATTAAAACAAAATTGAATGTTCCTTTTAGCTAAGGCTAAGTGGGAACGTTACAAGATGAAAGCCTTGCCAAACCCTAAACCACCTCAATAAGTTAGCTCCTTTCACATGTGGAGCCTCCATCTAAAACTGCGCTGTCTATCCATGAGGTTCATTTCATCTTGACTGTGTTGTGGACTTAGTCAAAGTTGACCCAATCTCATGATTCAAACCCATTCACACCTGCAAGAGTTTATTTACATGGCCCTAATATGTCTGTATTTACATAGGCATTGATTTATTCATGGTTTTAAAGATTTTTACATGTCCTCCTCAAGGAAAAATAAGATATTCCCCTTAGCTTGGGCCAAATGGGAATATTACAGTCCTCCCCTCCAAAATGTTTCTTGTCCTCAAGCAACTGATAAGGTGAGTGCTGCAAGGCTTCTCCTCCATTGGTGACATCATCAAATATCAAGCTCCCATCATAAGCTAGATGCTCACCAATCCAAACCCCCATGAAATTTTGCCCCAAAGTCAATATGAAATGTGCAAAATCCATCCCACGAGGAAACAAGATCTCATGTGAAACACCCATGGTTTGCCTAATGTTCCCTTTGAAATATATAATATAAGACACATGGATAATTTTTAGTCCATTAGGCACATGCATACCTCCCCTCCTCCCTCCATAGTTTCCCATAAAAAGTATAAGCATGTCATCAATGTAAGGGAGTAAAATAATGTACAAACAAATAGAAAGGTGTACATATGGAGGTGGGTCATAGTCCCACATGTGGAACCAGCGTAATGCATCTCTTGTCTGCATAAACCCAAGATGTGGTAAGTGGTTTTCCTGCCACTTACTTGCAGCCCATGCCATCTCACTGTAGCTGAATGTGTGAGATATGTTTGGTGCCTTAGGAAAGCACCCATCATGAAAGAAGATCTCCCCTTGTCCACCAAGGGAGTTGCTAAGTAAAGAAATTGTTGTGGCTCCATATTTTCCATGAGATTGACAAGATATAACACTCCTTATTGGATTCATGGCCTGCAAAAGCATGGTGTAAGAATGCATGAAGTCAGAATATAAATTACATGTATTAAGAGCATGGTCTTCACTAACAAATCCCCTCATAAAATTTGAGTGGTGCATAGATCTATCTTCTCCCTCAAGAGGGGAATGAGAAGGCTGAATTAACTCTCCAACAGAGTTATGTTGTTTCCCCATCTCCATAAAGTTCATGCATCTTTGACAATGTTGATATAGTCTTCCTCCAAAGCCCTCCCAATACTAGCTCCTCAAGATAATGTTTTTGAGCTTCATAGAATATCCATGGCTAAAACAAAACTCCTCATAGGCCCATTCTAGTAACTTCTCCTTGAGCTTAGAGGCTCTAGAAAAGAATATTCTACCGTGGTCATAGATTACCCCATCTTGGATTGAGTAATCCTCCTCATGTAGCAAGTCATCAAGAGTCATGAATGTATGAATATACTTGCAATATTCGACCAACAGTTGCGATTTCCAATAGGGATCTAAGGTGCCCAACAATGACAACGCTGATAATGCACCAACTGAAGTGGATGCCATGTTGCTGCTCTCCTCCTTAACATTCTCCATGTCCAAGGTGTATGTTGGAAGGCCATGCATTCCATTCTTCTCCTCTTTGACATCTCCCATTCCAAAGGTATGAGATGGAAGGTTGTTATTCCTTCCTTGCTCATGCTCATGCTTCAAAGAAGAAGGAAGCTCTTGGAAGTTAGTCTTCCATGGAAGGTTATCATCTATCCAAGGCCACTCTATTTTGGCCAAAGCATGCATGTGAGACCAGCATCTCTCTTCCAATAGGGAAGAGTGTTCTTCAAACAATTTTGTCTTCTAATTCAAGTCTTGCCTCCCATGCTTCATGATGGTGTCATTCTTTCTTCTTGCAGCATACCTTCTCAATGCAATTTGAGAGGTGAGAATGGATAATGATGTGAAAGGAAAAATTATTTCCCTTTCTCTATATCTCCCACACACTCCCAGTGCTATAAAATGGTCTTCTAGTGCTCCCTCCTCTCTTGTATATATGAAAGGAGCATCAATGTATCGAAAACATCTTCCATCAAATATGATTCAGGTGGTCTCCCAAATGGTACACCACAGGATAATGATGTGTCATGGTTCATCGCCATGTGAAAACAGATGGGAACATATCATGACTGCTTCCACTATGCAAATCCATCTCTGATCGCTGTGTGGAAGTACCATGAAACTTGGAGACCCATATTAATGGCGTAAGAGTGCCTTTGATTGGAGCCCTTGCTCCATTTTCAGATAGTGGATCAGCTGTGTGATCCCTTCTTTGTTCTGTCTCACTATATTTTAGCAAAGATACATGCTTCTCATGTCTTCCATATGGAAGAATCTATGGAATTCCTTGAAAAGGTGCAAGAATCCCTCTAAGGGAAGCCATTGATTCATCTCCATCTCCAAATGGAAATAGATCTCCTCCTGCTTGCACAATGCTGGAGGATCTTCTTTTCTCTTTCTCTCCCTTATCTCCATTAGTGGAGAATGCTTCATCATCAAGAAATATTTTGCCTTGACCTCTTAGTGAGGAAGGAATCCTCAAGTCTTCTCTTTGGTAAAAGAGATCTTGCTGATTTGGGACCTTTGCCTCTGGTACAAAGTGCAACAAATCTTCAACCCCTTCAACAATGTTTAGGAATGGATTTGGATCCATGGAATCTTCCAACTCATGCAGGGATTCAGATTTCTTGGGCTTGAATTTCTCTCCCCAATAAGTCTCAAAATGTATCTCGTCAAATCTTTCCACTAGTCTCCTAGTGAATCTTGCATAAGAAGTGATGTTCCTCCCTTTCAAGGAAGTAGACTCAAATAGCCACTAAGCATAAGCCTTCCATTGAAGATGTGGCTCTACTACTCCCAAGGTTTCTTCTTCTAATAATTGATGTAGCTAAAATTATTTTTCAAGCTTCTTTACCCAAGACTTAGCGGAGTCTTTAGGTGATCCATAAAATGTAGGTAGAGAGAATCTACCAAAAGTGTGTTGCATGCACCTTTTCCTCCTACTATAGTTGTAGGATCTTTCTTCTCTGAGTTGACAGAACTCTGAGAAAATGAGATGCTCTTTGAATCTCTCTTATTGAGATTCATATTCCTGGAGATATTCACCAATAGATTCCTCCCTTTGTGTTTCTCCTCTTCCTCCTTCATTTGACAAGAAAGTAGGCATGCTACCACGCCGTGGAACAGATTGTGTGGCTGAATGCTCACACACATCATATGAAGTAGTGGGGCTTATTTCATGTGCAAACCCTTTCAGAAGGTCTTGTTGTATTTCATTCCTCACTCACCTGATTCCTCCTTTCAGCTCATGCAAATCTTGAGAAAGAATGTTAGAGAACTCTACTTCTTTTATTCTTCCATACAAAGGGGTTTCATCATTGTTCTCTTTGTCTTCGGTGTAATAATTTTTCTTCTATTTTCTTCTATGATACCCTTTATTTCTCTTAGAGAGAGGCTCTCCTCCTTCTGAAGAAATATTGGCTCGAAGAATGCACACACTCTGCCAATAAAGTTGCTCTGATACCATTGTAATATTCCAAAATTGGAATGGCATAGTAAGCCTGCTAAAATAATGCACTCTTGAGAATTTAGTGCATTGAAATGAGTTTTCAGCTCTTGGATCCCTTAGATCAGATCATATAAGGTATAAATCCAAAAGGAGATAAAAAAACAAATCAAACTAGGTGGGTTAGATAGATCTCCCACAACCTATTCTAGTTGAAAAACACCCAAAGAGACGGGCTACAGCTATATGCAATGGAATGCTTCAGAAGTAACGCAGTTTATCAATTTACAAGTTTGATACCAACATGGAGGTCCATATTTCAGCTATACAACAGCAAAATAAATCTACAATGCAGCTTATACAGTGTATAATAGAAATAAGATGAATGTATAAGACAAAAGACTCAAAATGAGATGCTACAACAACATGAAATGGTAGAGTAAGCTTGAAAATGTTATTTTCATTGATGAAGCATGCAATAGATTATGACTCAGATCTAGAGAATATCTTTACATAAAATGATAGATGTATTTTAGATCTATGTACAATATAGGCTCCTCTATACACTCCCCTTGGGGATCTTAGCAAAACCTAAACAACAAAGAGTAGATCAGAGATCTAAGTCACATATCTACAGAATTATCCAGAAAATTTTGAATCATAACATATAAAACAGATCAGATCTGAAATAACATGGATTGGTTGACCAATCCATGGATAACCACAGTGAAAGGAAGGATCCAATCACGAGAGATATCTCCTCTAAAATGATGCCAAGTCTCCCTACAACTCTGCTCTTGCAAATAACATATTCATGGAAGAGGGAATGCATTGTAGGCCCTAAGAATGATTTGGCCTGCTGCCAATATGTGGATCTAAATCTCAACCCACTAATGCACTCTTCTAGGAGGTTAAAAAGCACACTCACTGACAATAGGCATCTGTACAAGGTAGATCTGAACAGATCTAGTGTTCCACTTGTTGCAGCTCACATGGACAACTCAATCCTAAGTAGGACTGCGCTGTAGATGCAAGATGTGGCTTGGACAAATGTCGGATAGTGGACTAGGAAAAAAAGACTCCTCCAAGGGTTGCTCAAGGAAGGAGGTGGGATTCCTAAACAAGAAAGTCCAACAAGGGATGTTTAAGCAGACCATACCTTCAGAAAATAATAACATCAACAACCCCTTCTTATTGTCCTCCTCCTTATTTTATAAGATGAAAGCGTTTCTAAACCCTAAACCACCTCAATGAGTTAACTCCTTTCACATGTGGAGCCTTTATCTAAAAATGCGCTATCTATCCATGAGGTTCATTGCATCTAGACTGCATTGTTGACTTGGTCAAAATTGACCCAATCTCATGATTCAAACCCGTCAACACCTACAAGATTTTATTTACATGGCCCCGATATGTCTCTATTTACATAGGCATTGATTTATTCATGGTTTTAAGGAGCTTTACATGTCCTCCTTCACATTTTATTTATAAATATGAAATGCATGATAAAACAAGGCAAAATAAGATATTCCCCTTAGCTTGGGCTAAATGGGAATATTACACAACACTATCAGTATCTTGCCTATTCAGAAGGGGAAGAGGTAGAGCTTTCTCTACAGGAGGAAGAATAACATTAAGTGAACTCCACTAAATATCCTGACATTGATGATTATCGCAGAGAATTTGTGGTTTTCATGCAAGACCAATTCCATAAGAAGTATAATCTTTGGTCCTCGAGGAAAAGGAATCATACTCAATATCAAGACGAAGAACCACCTCCAAAATATTCGTTCACTCAGAAGGTTGATAAATGAGGTAAGAAACCTATCAAAGAACCCTCTCATTAGAATGTTACTCCTCCACCCTCATCTAAGTCAATACCTGGACCCCTTGCCAATCCTAGATATATTCCTATAGATGAAAAGCCTCCATTCCTTCCTAAAGAACCAAAGGAATTCATCTTAGAAAAGGGATTTATCATTTTTAATCTCCAAAAATAATTAGAGAAATTTAAGATCCCTGTCCCCTTAGTTGAGCTTTTGAAATAGTCTGCTTATAAAGCTCAGGTGTCACAATTCATGCTCCCTAATGGAGTAAGCCCTCCCTCTGATAGTCTTACCCTTCAAGAGGAGAGGCCTACGGTAGTATTTGGCCCACATGTAGAAGAACTGGATTCAGCAACCCCACCTTTTTATGTGTCCTTGGTAATTCATGATTCACTACTTCACAATTGTATGTTGGACTCGGGGGCATCACATAATTTGCTGCCTCTATTAGTCATGAAGCAAATAGGGTTGCAGATCACCCACCCATATAAGGACCTCTATTCGTTTGATTCCAAGAGAGTAAAATTCCTGCGGATGATTAAATATTTGGTGGTGAACTTGGCTCAAATTCTAGCAAAAAGTGTTGTTATGGACATAGTGGTCGTTGATATCCTAGCAAGGTTTGGGATGATGTTGTCCAGGTCATGGGGTCTAAAATTGACGGGTTGATTAAGCTTGACCTCACTTATGCAACCATCCCATTGTTTATTGGGCAAGAAATAAGGTTGTATCGGGAGTCTAGATTTGTGAAGATGGTGACCAGAGCTGACGGCTTAGTCCATTCTCCAGTATATAGAAAAGAGGGGGATTTTTCCTGTCTAATGCTTGAGGAGGATCAAGAGTTTTTATAGGAACCAGCATTCAACCTATTGAGACTATAAAAATCAGCAAGTAATGATGAAAAGGGGATGTGGACTCTGCACTTCGAGGAAGCAAATTCAAGGGAAGGAAATGGAGTAGGGGTCCTCTTAATCTCCCTTACTGGACAATTGGTCCCCTTCTCTTTTAAGTTGGAGTATGAAGCCACCAATAATGTGGCAGAGTATGAGGCACTGCTTTTGGGGCTACAAAATGCCAAAAATATGAACATTCAGAGTCTCAAAGTTTTTGTAGACTCAGAGCTGATGGTGAGGGAAATTAAAAATTAGTGCCAAGCTAAACACCCTTGGTTAAGAGCATATAGAAATGAAGTACGGGATCTAGTAGAGAATTTATTCCTAGCGTTCAACATGTAATTCATGCCGAGAGATCATAACAGGATGGTTGATTCCCTCGCCGTGGTAGCAAGTAATTTCCATCCACCACAGAATATGCTCTTGAGATATGAAGTTGAGGTGCATTATCATCCCTCTATCTCAGACAATGTCAAACACTGGTAGGTGTTTTAAGATGAGGAGTAGGTGAAGCGCTTTATGGAGACTATTAGAGAATTCTCCAACTTGTTCATTGATGTCGGAGAATAAGAGGTTGAAGAGCAACCTCAAAAGAGATGACAAGAGAGAGTGGTTGGGCATAGGGTACTGCAGTTGAAAGGAAACGTTATCCCTAGGGGTCTCGTCCTTTTGGAAAGACTGTTCAATTAAAATGATGCCCTATCATACCTAAAAAATCGACCGATGAAGGTCAAGTAGATGATGTAAATATTGGGACAGAAGAGGATACTAAAATCATAAAAATGTCTAAAGGAGTCCTAGAAGAATACAAAGACCAATACTTCAAATTTTTTTATTCTTACATAGATGTTTTCTCTTGGTCATACCAAGATCTGAAAATATTTTATACAAGTATCATACAACGTAAAATCCCACTGAGAGGAGATGCTAAGCCACATAAGCAAAAATTGAGGCAAATCAATCCTTTGCTGCTACCTTCCATAGATAAAGAAATCAAGAATTTTTTGAAGGCTAAGATAATTGTCCCTTTAAGGTAATCAGAGTCGGTGGCCAACTTGGTCCTAGTTAGAAATAAAAACAGGGAAATAAGGCTATGTGTAGACTTCTCGAACTTGAACAGAGCATCCCTTAAAGATAACTATCCTCTCCCAAAGATGGATCACATACTACAGAAGGTAGTGGGATCCTCCCGAATGTATATGATGGATGGTTTCTCCAGATATAACTAGGTGGTAGTCCTTCCCGAAGATCAAAAGAAGATAACATTCACCACACCATGGGGTACATTCATGTATGCCTGAATGCCCTTTAGCCTGATAAATGTGGGAGCCACTTTACAGCGAGCGATGGACATTGCTTTCGTAGGAGAGAAAGGCAAGTTCGTGGTGATATATCTGGATGATATCACTATTTTCTCAAATAATGATGAAGAAAATATTGAAAATTTGCAGTGGACTTTCAACAAGTGCTGCAGGTATGGTTTGTCCCTAAATCATCAAAATTCCATGTTTTCTTTAGAGTAAGGAAAATTATTAGGGCATATTGTAATTGAAGGTGGAGTGAAGATTGATCCAAAAAGGGTAGAGGTAATTAATGGCATATCCTTACCATGAAACAAGAAGGAGGTCCAGGTATTCCTCGAATGCATAAATTTTTTGAGGAGATTCAACCCAAACTACGCTGAAATAGTTTGGCATATCACTGAGATGCTTAGAAAAAACAATGATGTAAAATGGATGCCAGAATCAAGAGAAGAATTCAAAAAAATAAAAAGTGCTTTTGCAGAAGCCCCAATACTAGCGGGACCAGACTATTGTAATCCATTCATGATCTTTTCATTCGTGTCCCCACATACTAAAGATACAATATTATTACAGAAAAATGAAGATGGGTATGAGCATCCCATTGCCTTTTTCAGTCAGGTGCTTTCGAACGTTGAATTGAATTATAACATTTTGTAGAATCAGGCATATGCCCTAGTAAAGTCTCTAAAATATTTTTGAATGTATGTGCTGCAGTCAGCCATAACAATTTTTGTGCCTACAACCATGGTGAAAGACATCTCGATTCAGGGGGATAGTGAGGGCAAGAGAGGTAAATGGATCACTAAGATTCAAGAATACGAATTGGACATTCGCCCCACGAAGCTTATCAAAGGATAGGGTCTAGAAAAAAAAATTTCCAAGTGAAACTATCAGGCTCTGGGCATAAATCTATATATGGAAGGTGGATAAATACCTAAAGGTATAGATGAAAAGCCCGAGATAGAAACCACTATGAAAACAATGCACATGAAGTACCTACTCATTGCTTGGTATAAATATATTGTAGAATACATTTTTAACTCTCAGGTGTCCTTTAAACCTCGATAAGACTAAATATCGGACTCTTAGATTGAGATCCTAGAAATACATTGTTGCAAATGGTCAATTATATTGGAAGGATCCTTCAACAATCCTGCTTTTATGTCTAAAAGAGCCAAAAGTTAAGGACATCATGGAAGAATTCCATGAAGGCATCTATGGAGGTCACTACAGTTGGCAGACCATAGCCAAAAAAATATTTAAAGCAGGTTTCTTCTGGCCTAAATTGTTCGGATATGTGCATGCTCAGGTCAGGGCATGCAAGAAATGTCAAATTTTTGCTGAAAAACAGAAATTTGTGCCCCTACCCATGATTCCAGTACATATAGAAGAGCCTTTTCAACGATGGGGTATCAGATTTATTAGGAAAATTCACCTAGCATCAAGTGGTCAGCATAAGTGGATCCTCATGGCCATCAAGTACTTCACTAAGTGGATAGAGGCAATACCAACAAGAAATGCTACCAATGCAGTTGTGATCATGTTCATGGAGGAGAATATGATATCCCGTTTTGGCTGCACAGTTAAGATCGTGACAGATAATGCTAAAGCTTTCAAATTTTCCAAGTTTATTAATCTTTGTGAGCAATATAATATCACTTTGGGGCACTCTACAGCCTATTATCCCCAGTGAAATGGGTTGGTAGAGTCTTCAAAAAAAACTTTAGTAAGATCATTAAAGAAGGCTATAAACAAAAATTATAAAAACTAGGACTTCCATTTCAGATTCACCCTCTCGAAAAACTGAATCACTAGTAAAAGGGAAATAGGTAAGTCACCCTATGAACTGGTTTATAGATAAGCAATAGTTTTTCCAATTCAGCTCGCCCTACCTATGGATAGGTTCCTCCAAGATAGCCAAGAAGAGCCTAACGATCTCATCAAAGGAATGAACCAGCTGGTTGAGTTAGAAGAGACTTGGAGCCAAGTGAATGATAGGTTAACAGAATATCAGGAGAAGGTGAAGGGCTTGTTTGATCAACATGCCAAAAACAAGGAAAGGTAGTGTGGGGACTTGGTACTAAGGTGGGACATCAGAAGAGCTGAAAAAGGTAAACATGGAAAGTTTGACCCATTGTGGTTCAGGCCATTCAAGATTGTCGAAGTCAGAGGCAACAATACCTTCATATTGGAAAAAATGGAAGGTGGCTTGATCGAGGCACTCGTAAATGGGCATTTCTTAAAACCATATTTCAGTACTGACAAAGGTCTCAGAGGCCTGCTATATATAATGTATATATCTGTCATTTTTGCATTCACTTTTTTTATTTGTTTTGTCATAGGAGTGTCTCAAATTTTTGAAGAGGATCTAGCTCTCAAGGAATATGTTTCAAAAGTTCTGTGAAGTTCTTGACACGCCTGAGGACAAACCTGCCATCCCCAGGTGGAGCCAATTTTTTTTGGTCAGTCCTCACATGAAGCTAAAAGAGAGAAGACGAAATAAGAAAAGAGAAGGTCCATGAAGATAGTATGATAAGTGAGATTAAAGGTAGTATGGCACAAAATTCCTTTATGGGGCGAGCGCCGATAGGAGATTGAAGGTGCTAAACAGTCAAGAAAGAATCCATGTTTCATATGGCAGAAAAAAAACAAAGGAGAAGGACATACACAAGGTATTACTGGGGGAATAAGGAGAAGCGGAAGGAGATGGTGACCTACCTCTCGGAGCACATGACATCACAACATGATGGAAGAAATCATAAACATTTTGCTGGGTGGCAGAGTGTAATGGAAAGCCCTCACAGGCCCCTGCCGAAACCTTAAGTGGGCCCATTAATGGAATACATTTAGTGTTATGTAAACGACAGGTAAGATAATTTTAGGAACCCTAATTCAAGACCAGTATAGGTATTAACCCGGTGTGTGGCTTGCAACTGCCCGACCCTTGATAGCCAACAACCTATCACCACGCATCCCATTGTCGATGTCCTTCTGATGGCGGCCCTACAGTGGTCATCCTAGCCTCGTTTCCTACAAAATTTAGTCTATTTAACCTTGTTTTACTCCCAGACTTAGTAAAATACTTGTTTTTTTATGAATTTGTTGTGCAACAAAGCTCCAACTTCAGTGCGAGGTCTTTTTCAACCGTTGCGTCACTTTCCCCCTCGGGATTTCTCATTATTCGTAGGTATTTATTCATTCCTCTGCCTTACCATTTTCCTTCTCTTTTAATTTTCAAAATGGTCATGGGGAAAGAAAAGTCAAGAAAGTCAGAACCTGAAACCCCTCAAGCCCGCGAGATCACAACTGCCCCTGGACCTGAACCCCTCATTGATGGTAACATGGGAATTCATGACTCGTCCTACCCTTTCACTATATCCCATGCTATACCTGAGTTGTTTGAGCATCATTTGAAGGGCCAAGATAGGTTCAGAGTTGTCAAGTCAGGTCTATACTACTAGATTTCCCAAAACACTTTCCCAGTTCTTGAGTTTATTAGTTGGCTCAATGAAGCTTATGATGAGCGTAGGGAGTTATTCCTATCTACTTAGGGTAGTAATATTTTCCTCATATCCCCCGAGCTCATAAAGAATGCCCTTATTTTCCCTCATAGTAAAAGTTATGTCGATTTCACTGAGCTATCCCTCTCCTGTCAGTTCTCAAAGTTTCCCGTGAAGCAACAAAGTGAATTCTTCAGTTTGATTTCAAACTCTCGTCTCACAACTCTCCCACCCTCGGATGTCGTTCCCTTGTCCACTTTCAGAGACAATATTCAGCAAATCCTTGCTTTTATTTTAGGTCTATTATGTCTTAAGGAGGCCAAGCGAGTGTTAAAAGAATGTATAGCTCTTCTGTGGCTCATGTCTCAAAAGGGAATTCTTTTGGATATCCCTACCTTCCTAGCTTTAGCTATCCCAACTCAGTTTGAAGAGCTACCCTCCTCTAGGTCTTTCTTGTTCTGTTCATTATTATTTTGTCTTTTCCTATTCGAGCATGCAGACAGGTTTGAGAGTATAGGCCTTGAGAAGCTTTTGAGGACAAACACAAAATCAAGAACTGTCCTTCAGTGGAACATCTCTGCTCGTCAACAACCTAACAGGAGGGAGTATACAAAGTTTTTAAATGAGTTCATGTCCATAGCCTTTACCATAATACATGACAACCCTCTGCCTAGAATTTTTCTTGAACAGAAGGACAAGCTACAGTTTGATGATGAAGATAGCATAGGGGACTTGTACCTGTATGATGACTACATCGAAACAAGGGTTTATGGCATGGAAGTACCCCTTAGCGCCTGTCGGTGTTTCCAACTATGCAAATATTTTCCCTTGAGTTCTTCTGTCAAACCCTGAAGGCTGACCATATCCACTCAGTGCCTGCAAAGAAAGGATATATTCTCAAGCTACCCACCTCTGTTGGCCCCTTCACCATAAATTCAAGACACACCCTCTCCACAGTGGAAACACTACTTCAAGGAATGGATTTGCTACAAGGAAAAGTTTGGCCTTATGACCCGAAGGGGATCCTTTCCAACAGGAAAAGGAAAATAGAGTTGAATACTTATATATGTTGAGATTCAACAATATGATGAGCTTAGTGAAAAGAGTCGCCTTCATTAAGCGGGCCCGCAGGCTATTTTTGGCGCAAAGTCTATTTTTAGACATGTCAATCATATTCTATGAGTTGCAATATGCTATTCATGGATGGTTGGTCAAGTTGGAAAAATAGATGGACTTCTATTTTTAGACATATTCGGCAGAATCTATTTTTAGATTGCTAGTCTAAAAATAGATATGTCGAATATTATTAGCTCTTAATAATATTTGGACTCTAAACATTATCTTATTCTCTTGGAGCACTTCAGTTAAGTGCACAGATGTGGCACAACAACTGACAGAAGGAATTACACTATTCTTGAGGGTTTACTGGAGCTAATTCATGAGGAATTCAGTTAGAACTCATGTGACAGAGTTTGGTGGAGTTATAGAAGTAGTTGATGGAGTTGTGTTCAGTTTAACTCAGTTAGACTCAGTGGAGCTAGTTGTATCTAGTCTAACTGATTGATACACTAGTGAGAGTGGTGTGAATTAATTAATACTTAATTCACTAGATAATAAATTATTAATAAATTATTAATAAATTGAAGAATACATTAGTTAACTACAGTGCATGGACAGTTTCAGTGGAGACCAGTGGAGAAATAGGTGAAAGGGCAAGATAGACTATTAGTTGTGACTATAGTGATGCATTGATTGCATCCAACACTCAGTGGAGATGCTAATGAGAATTTTGCAGTGCAAGCTTGGTGCATTTGAGTTCATTCAGAGCCATTCTTCAGTAGGGATTGCGTATTAGAGGCAGGCTAGTAGGTAGCAGTGATCGGTACATGGATTTGCAAGATTGAGCCTGATTAGTGTGTAGCGATTGTATTGTACTGAGAGCTTGACATGTTTAGCTTTGTATGAGGATTTTACATGATCTCTATGACATATATTATATAGAGATAGTTGGGGTTTTTAGCTTCAGGCTTTCCCGTTAAATCACTATGTTAATGTGTGTGAATATTTATCGTTTCATGTGTGCATTGCAATTGATTTAATTTCTGCATGTGATGATCAATGGTGGAATAGATTTTGTATTGTGCATGAAGTTAAAATAGTGTGTGATCAGGAGAATCTTGGGCATATAACATATTAGTTATATAATTTCTAAAATGCACATTATAATATGCCCTTCATTTAGTGCAGAACTAACCTTGATACATGGCTTTTGGATTCACAAATGGAGGCCGAGTGTTCAACTGCAGAAGGAAGGGGTGACACTGCCTCTACAGAAACATAAAAGAAAGGACAAGAAAATGAGGTAGGTGTTTCAGGAGGTCAAGTAGGCATGGACATGGGGGAGGGATCCCATCCCTCTAAGAAGCAGAGCACTGAAGGACCAAATATTGTGTGGGAAGAGCCACCACAGGAAGAGTTTCCCAATATCAACTGCTTGACAGAAACAAGGCTAGTTTCACAATTAATTTCATGTAAACCTTCTAGGCTGTCACAAGCCATTTCAGTTAACAGAGCAAAGGCGAGGGAAGAAATAAGCACCGAAAAAAGGACTACGTGAGACAGGTTGAGGGTTGAATTGGCCATATTCATCGACAAGTACCACACTCAACTTACCGCTGAGTTAGATATGGACAAATATCAGCTCATAATTGCTTTTATAGAGGTAGTCATGTAGCCTACAGTTGAGGGGATTAGTTACTGAGCCGTGGAGATCACCTTTAATTTGGCCAACGTCCCTATAACGGATAAGCTTGGTTTGCATCAGTGTGTAGTAGATATGTTGATAGATGAGGTCGTGCAGCTTGCACTATCTCTAAGGAAACTTTAAGACAGGTACAACTCAGTATTAGAAAATTAGAAGAGAGAGAGAGCTAGTGCTAGGGTGATAAACCATAACCTAGAAACTCTCAAGAAAGTAGTTAAGGAAAAAGGGGGTGACAAGGATGCACTTCGGAGGAAGCTCATCACCGGTATAGAGGAAAAAAACTTTGAGTTGAAAAAGAGACTAAATATTCCCCGTCGAGAGCATGTTCAAACAGATGAGTTGGTCCCGATGGAGAGAGAGAAATTAGCTCTCATTGACTTACTAGTGAAGGAATAAGAAGGGAACACCAAAATGGCTACGGAGATGGCTAGATTAAGGTAGAGATTGTCTCATTTATAGGGAAAATGGGACAAGCATGTATGTGTGGCTCCAACTTCTGACAACCCTGGCACTACCCCAGAGTAGCTAACCAAAGCCTTGTCATATTTAAAGGTTTCAAAGAATGAAGCTCGAACATCCCACCATAGAATACAGGTGTTGGAAGCTGCATTGGCGACAAATGATAAAGTGATAGATGCCTTACAGGGTGAAGTCAACAAATTAAAAAGAGAGAAATAGATACAAGATAAAACCATCAAAGATTTGACTACCTGGATGAAGGGCAATGTAATGTTCTTGGAAGCAAAGCACCTAATCTAGATGGACATAATATCAGAAGTCAAAAAGCATTGGTAATACCTCACTCTAATGGATGATAAGGAAATTACAATCCGCTTATTCAAAATAAAGTTGCAAGAAGGGCATGAGGAAGAAGAGGCAAAGGTGACAATGGCTAAGAGGTACATCAAGTACCTAAATAATTTGGACCCTGAAGAGTTACTTGCCCAAGGGATCACATAAAATTTCAGAGGAGTGATGGAAGTTAGAAGAGTGATTGAAAAGGGGACTACATGCGTGAAGGCATTGATCTATTTAGAACATGTCGAATAGGGAGTTGAAAAATTCAATCGAGAGTGGGATCAGCAGGTGGAGGAAGGCCTCCCATCATGTTGGGATCCTGAAATGACAACATTTTCAGGGTTAACGTTTTATGAATAGAAGTTAACAGAAATCATGAACCCAGCCGATTTACCTTTGGAGAAAACTACCCGCTTGAAGGCAAAAACAATAATCGCCACTCTGAGTAAGGAGTATTCTCTCCTCTACCAAATCAAATAGCATTTAGCCGTCCGATTAGATTACATGGAGCTTACAAATATCCAATATTTATTCAAGAATTTTGTCACTGCTGCCACCAGGGGAGAATGTGTGGCAAAAATGTAGTGATTATGCCAACACTCCAACCTCAACACCCTCTCGCTAGTCGCTACCTCCCCTCAGTTGAAAAACTGGTTCATCTGCGTCATCAAAAGTCCGATTCAACAGTTATGAGGCAGTCCTCTCCATTCCAAAAAATGGAATTGATGTTCTGGCCCAGGTGGCCAATTTACTTTTTATTTCTTATGCATTGTAAAATCAGGTGAAATCTTTATTTCACCCTCTGCACTTTTATTTTTCATTTTATTGTTGTCTTTTCAGTTAGCTCCTTCATTAAGGCCACTATATAGATGATGAGAGGCCTTTTTCCTCATCATCATTTTGGTTTTTTATAGAGACCCTAAACAGAAAGATGTCTGCAGGGGAATATTTTGTCTAAGAAATATCTTTTCATATGGCTCATCTGAGAGCTATAGAAGATGAAATCTGAAGCTGAGAAAGGGTTCCAGATTTTTTAGAGAAAAAACTGTTAAATGTGAATTTTCCTTTTTGTAGAGTTTTGGAGATACTTTCATAGTGTATGTTGGAAGATCCCGTTGGGAAATAGAAATGAAGCTATTCTGTGTGTAAAGGATTCCAAATGAGATGAGTTACAGTATGTATTTTCTTGGTAGTGATTTAATATAAATTTCTGTTGTATTCCTATCATTTTCCTGTATTGTAAGCTTTCAGAATGAGAGTGTTCTTTATTATATGTGAATTTATCTTGAATGGTACTCTTATCTATCTGTTTGCTACACTTTAAATATGGTTCGAGGTGCGATATTCTGTTCATGATCTATTTATGTTTCCATACTTCTTCTGATGTTAGTGTGGTGGATTCTTATTTTAGTATAAGCCTACCTTATGCTAATATTTCCTTTCACATTCTGCCACTGTTTTCCATGCTCATTGATTTTGGTAACTGTTTACTAGTTTCATGTTCATCGCTCCTCACAATAGTTAGATTTATGCCTACTTCTGATGCTCGCTTATAGTCCCTTATGCTTTATCATTGGATGTCATTATTGTCCATTTTCTATTTCTGATGTCTTGGTCCCATACCAGAAAACCTTAACCCTTATTTTGTAGCAAGAGGTCCTGTAGTATCATCTTGTAAAAACCTTTGTGAACTCTCTTGTCTTAAGATGTCCTAGGCACTGGTCTTTAACAACTTAAGGCAGTCTCTAGGAGTTACAACAGTGGCAAAAATACCACTAGAGTCTGCATCAATGATCTGATTCCCTTTGTAATCTCCCTTTTCTAGTTCTGGCTCAGGATCAGAACATGCATCTGATTCAGATGCCTTCAGTTTGGCCATCGGCGACTATTTGGCCCAATACTCTTTTTTGTTGTGAGT
The DNA here is from genome assembly GCA_034641835.2 of Pinus albicaulis. Taxonomy (NCBI): domain Eukaryota; kingdom Viridiplantae; phylum Streptophyta; class Pinopsida; order Pinales; family Pinaceae; genus Pinus; species Pinus albicaulis. The sequence goes on along the minus strand of CM076581.1, from coordinate 1,010,545,875 downwards.
GGGGCTGTTATGAAATTGACACCACTTCCAATTCACCTCGCTTTGGCTCTACCCCTTGTTATGAGGTTCGGGGGAACCTTTTCCTGGCTTCAGATTTGCGAATCCAAAGTCTCGCTTATTCTGTTGAAATTTTTGCTCGATCTTGGAAACATCAAAATATGCTTTTCCAAGCGAGGTAATGTCGAGGAACTTCATTTCCTCCTCAATGTATCTATGTAGACAGCTGCGGTACTTGGGCATCAAATTTTTCTCTGAATCTTTAATACCCAACTTTGTGCGAAGGGTATGGAACAAATTCATTAGTTCGTACACATATTGATCCCTTTGTTGTCACAGCATGTTCCATTGGATGTACTTGTCCTGATAGCTCCCCACGGGGAAATATTGTTCCTTGATGCCATCTTGGAATGAATTCCAAGTGGGTGCAACCCAGAAGAGAGAAGGTTCCCCCTCATCCTTTTTCTCACAGTAGGTTTCCCACCAGTCCTTGACATGGGGGGTGACTTTGAGGAGTGCAAAAATAATCTTTCCTCAGTCAGAGAAATCATGGACCGAGAAATACCCTTCTAGAAAATTCAACCATCTATTGATGACATCTACATCTATCTGGCCTTGAAATATAGGAATGTCAAAGTTTACCTATACCTTGAAGGGAGTGGTGCCTTGAGAGTGGTTATTGCATGCTGCTGCATCGTAGGTGGGTAGCTGTTGAATGATTTGAGCAAAGTTTTCCATCATCGCATTCCTTTGTTTCTCAAGGGCCTCTTTGAGCAATATTTTGATAGGATATCACTCTCCCTCGTATTTATTTTCTTCCGCCATGGGAGGTCGTCGGGGTTTGTGAGGTTGATCTTGCAAGGGTTCAACCAGTTCAAGCCCTAATGCCTTATACCCTCACTGCGTTGGGGACATGCAAAGAAAAACAAAGAAAGAGGAGACAACTCTAATACCACTGATCCAGATTTATGCATGAACGCAATAATATACAGAAAGAAACATAAAAAAAAAGATACACTGAAAATAAAAATTCATTTCATTAATATCATATAACAGAAATATGCTTAGAGACATAATGGAAATAAACAGTTAGGGCACTGGTACCATTGTCTCTGAGAAAAGATGTGGCATCTACATGCCTTTGAATTGTATCCCAATCAGGCTCGAGGGCTTATTTATTATAGATAAACAATGGAAAACCCTAAACATCCAAAACCCTAACCTTAGGGGATGAAGCGCTAAAACTATGGGCCCCATTTGGCTAAATTGGTTTTTCAACTTCCCAAGGTCATAACTTTGGTATACTATCTCCATTTGACATATGATACATCATTAGAAAGGTCTATATGAGGACTACAACTATTGACCACAAATATTAATTCTAAAGGAAAGTCATATTTTTCAAACACGTGATGCCCAAAAAATGTTGTTTAGGGCCTCAAAACAGTTCCAGAAGTTCAGGACCTCAAAAATTTCTTAAAATAGTAAGTTGTGCCAAAACTGAAAAACTCAAAGAACCAATGGTCGGGGTTCAAATGGAATAGGTGGGTGGCCACCAATATCTACGTGGCTCATTAGGGCCTCCAAACAGCTCCGAAAGTTTAGGAACTATAAACCTGCTAAAAATAGTAAGTTGTGCTGAAAGTGAAAAACTGAAAGAATTGATGGAGCGGATCGAAATGGCCACCAGTATCCTCCTAGATCATGTATTTACCTATTAGGAAAGAAAAATTTACCAAAACCGATAGATGTAGGGAGGTTATGGATATGGAAATCCTTTACAAGATTATCTAAGAACTAAGAAATGATATTAGAGACGTCAATAATACTTTAGCAAAAGGTAATTTACAAGAAATATGTACCCTTCAGAATAAATAAATGGAATCCTGTTAAATTACTTTAGTTTAAGGAGAATGAAGAACCAAACAACTAAGATGTAGGGAAGGAAGAAGATCCTCAAGTATATGGGGATATTTTTTTTAAAGAGTACTTAATGTTAAAGGAGGAAAATGAGGTCGAATAAATAAGGGTTGCAAAAACGAAAAGAAGTAAAGGACCTGCTTCCACTTCTTAAGAACCCACTACTTTATCCATTGGAAGGAAATATTATTATGGAAAGACAATTTTCTATTTTAAATGAAATTACGGTTACTCTTTATCTATTACATTATCACCTAGTGGACCATGTGAAAGAAAAATATCAAATAATATATCTCTATATAAAATATCCATAAAATATCTAGATTGAAACAATAAAGATAATAAAGAGAAAAATTGATTAAAACATTATAGAAAGCTATTTAAAAAATAATCCAACCCTAATGTAGTATCCATAAAAAGGGAAAAATATGTAGAGTTCTTTTAAAAACCAAAACAATGTTAATACAACCATAATACTAGATACCACCATCTCACACACTATTTTTTTTGGCCGTCGAAATCTCAAATAGAAATGTGCATAGATTATTTCTTTCTCGATTTTCATCATGTAATGTAACACGACATTGGTAAAGAATTGAACGAGAAACCTTTGATGTTTTAAATACAAATTGTAAAACTAGGTTTATAATACTTATAATATTTATTTCTTAGGCGTATAATTTTTATTTTTTCAATATATTAATTTTTTTGGTTTAATATTATTAATTTTTTTGGGTTTATTAGCCTTTTGGGTTTACACTATTAATTTTTTTGGGCTTATTAGTATTTTAGGTTTATAATATTAAAAATTTCTTGTGTTTATAATTTAATATTTTGAGTTTTTAATATTGCTTAGAAAGGGTTTATATATTTTTTTGCCTTATTAGTCCATTGTGTTTGTTAATCATTTTACTTTACAATATTAATCTACTTGTTTTATAATATTAATAATATTTTGGGTTTATTGATTTTTTGTGTTTATAATATTAATAATCTTTTGGGTTTGTTAATTCATTGAGTTTATAAAATTAATTCTTTAATTTTTCTAATTCTTTGGGTTAGTAATATTAATCCTTTGGGTTTATAATATTAATATTGGCTTGGGCTTATAATTTTCTTAATCTCTTGGGTTTATTTAACCGTAACATTCAAGTATTGAGGAGTTTACACATTGCATTATATAGATATCATTTTTTTTGGATTCAACTAAGTTAAGTAAGTCATTCATTTATGACCATTCCCATGAGAGGTAGTCTTAACTCACTAATTTCTCATGATTTTTTTGAATATTCCACTTAGCACTCATTGCATCTAGTTATGCTCACATCAGTGAAGAAGTGAAATTGAAACTATTGAAATGAATCACATGGCATCAAACATCACTTCCAAGACTTGCACTGGGTAACCAGGACTTCCCGGGAGGTCGCCCATCTAAGATCGCCTCTAGCTCTAGGACGAGCGACCTCGCGGGAAGTCTTCGTTACCCGGTGAAAGTCCCACAAGTGAAAATTGATGCTATGTGATTCATTTCCCTAGTTTCAATTTCACTTCTTCACCCCTATAAGCATCACCCAATAATATTATACAATTATTTGTAACTAATAATATAATATATTTTTTAAATGTGAATTATATTATAATTTTAAATATAATTATTGATATATTAGCAAAATTTTATTTAATAATTAATATTATATCAAAATACAAAATAATGTCTATATAATAAGTACAATTAAATAATATAATTATTATTATTTTTATTTTTATTAATAACCAAAAATAATTAACAAAAATAATTAATAATGTGTGAATATGGTCTATATATCTATTGAAATATATCAATCACATTGTTAAATATAAAACATATCAATCAATGATAAATATAAAACATATATCAATCACATTAATTAATAATTATGATTATAAATATGTTTCATATACACCCTATCCATGATTATATCAGATATAATGTGAAGTGTATCAGAGCTGACACGTCTTTACAAACAACTTTACTAAAAATATCATCTTAAAGGAATTTTAAGACTAACCCTAGATTTTGAATGCATGGAAATATGTGGAACTTTGAAGATATAAACAGCCACACAAAATTTTATCGTGGAATTTTTTATTCATTGTTCTCTTCAGAAAAAAAATTTACTCACGTCGCACTCGGCACACACTTTGTGGTAGAAGAAGTCCGAGATAGCTCACTGACGGTTCACATGTTTTTGAAGGAACCCCAGTCCTCATCGTCTCACGGAGCCTCGTGATACCATTTTTGCATGCATAATGGCATGCATAAATTTAAAGCATTTGAACAGTTATACTATGCTCTAAGTTAAGGTGCAGTCTCATTATTTAAGCAGTTATCCTATGTTCTTAGGATAAGGTGCACGGTAACTATATTAGGATTTTACTATTTTTCACTTAAATCGGACGTTTGGATTAGGGTTTTCTCTACAAGTCTTTATGTTGGCCGGCGAACGGCCTCCTACATCAAGGTATTCATAAACATAAACCTAAGATTACTTTTTGTTTTATGGCTGCTCAGCAGTTACCATCCACGTCCCTTCGCATTCTGTTTCTTTATCACTTGCATACATCATCTTCTTCCACCGTTTAATGTTGTTGGATCATAATTTGACTCGAACTTCATTCCGGGGACGATGGAAAGTACTCTGTGGAACAAGCTTCCAGATGATCTGCAAATTCTAGTGCTCCTACGGCTCCCCATCCTGGATTTACAAAGGTTCTCATTCACCTACAAGTATTTCCACTCATTATTATCCGATCCATCCTTCGCTATCCACTATGCCCGGCACCACCTCGTCTTTGCTGGTTCATTTCGGCTTCATAATCGCATGCAGAAGACGGTTTTAAGCTCACTTATTTGGCAGCAAGGAAGGAATACTATGTTTCGGTTGCGATGTCCGCTTTTCGATTATTTTCAAGGATCTCGCTGGGTGTTGAAAGGTTACGGAGACGGGTTCGTCTGTTTCAGGCATTTTCTCAACAACAACAAACTATTGGTCTTTAACTCTCTCTTTCCCCGCGACTCCAGGGTTTTCACTCTTCCCACAGCATATGATTCCCAGAATTATTCGCATGTAGCAATCGCCTTCGACCTAAAAAGTGGAATCTGCAAGCTCATCATCCGGTGGAACCTCTCAACTCACAGATAGTTATCAATGGTTTATACAACTTCAAAGAAGGTACATGGAAAACGATAAGAGGATGTAATGGATGTGGTGAAAATATGTTTATTCCACACAATGCTCAGCTAGTGGACGAGCCGTTCTTGTGCTGGCTCTGCATTGACTATTTCAACTGTAAGAAGAGATGTGGTTGTGTCTGATGTTGTGGTTCTGTTTGATGTGGAAGAAGAGATGTGGAAGGCGCCAATTCCTCTGGGTAATGGGCCTTTTATTTGCACCGGTACACATGAGAAACAACTATGTGTGCTAAGGAAAAGATATGAGCAGCCAAAGATGAAATTTGGGCTAAGGAAGTTTGATATGGAACAAAGAGTGTGGGGACTAGTAAAATTCATCTCACCTCCGACTACTGATCAAACAGATTATCATGCGTGGGGAGGTCCGAGATTCTTCTAGGTTGAAGAATAGAGGACTAGAACGATAAAATGGTGGGTTTATGATATGTCCGGTCATTGGTGGAAAAAATTGGACAATCCAAGAATACGGTGGTGATGGAATTTCTGAATATTCCTTACACACAGAGGAAGTAATAATTCAACTCAACACAGAGATTCAATAGCAATAAATCTGAACAAAGATGCTTAAAAAACACTATTTCATTAAGCATAAAATCTATTACAAAATAAATAACATCAAAACTGAATTGTTCTGGTTTACAAGACAAATATTTTACAAATCTTGCTCTTTGTCTGGCTATTTTTCTTTTCTGCCTTCCGGAAAAAATTTCAATACACACGGTCAATGTTGCTCTCTTCTCTTCTCAGCATTCACAACATTACATAGTCAAAATGCACTCAATAACATATATAAAACATTACAATATTCATATACATTGTAAATATAAAATATTTACAATATATATTATGAGATATTTATAAACTAAGTTTAAAAACAAAATAAAACTAAGTGATGAAAAATAAAAAACAAATGCATTAAACCTGTATGCATTTCGTGGAGTGCTTGGAAGACCTTCACGCCAGTTCTTTTACCTCACGAAGCTGCTTTCATTGGTCCACAGGAGTGATGACATCATCTCCTCCGATGGGTTAACTTTCCCCTTCGTTTCTCACAATGGATGTCGCCGGAATGGTACCGGTTGTGCGTCAAGTGAGATTGGTGGAGAATTCAATGCGGTAGATGAACTATGGTATTTAACAAAAATGCATTTGTAGGTTTTAAATAAGAAATTTAATGCAAGGTGGAGTGTAAGTGCAAAACTGGTTTTCGTCGTTGCTACTATCCTTTAAACACTTCACATCAGAATTGATGTCATCATCCTTCTTCTGCTAGCAGTAGTTGGAATTAAGTTCCAATAATCCTCGTTAATTACAACTGTTACTTTCTTGCATACACAGGCATTTCCTGAGATAGTTAAAACTCTTCTGCCCCAATGGTTTTGTTAATATATCAGCAAACTGTTCCTCTGTCGTGCAATGCTACAAAACAATCTCACCATTATTAATCAGTTTTCTTATAAAATGAAATTTTGCATCAATATGCTTGGTTCCCTTATGGAAGACAATATTTTTTTGATAAATCTATTTCTGAGCTATTATCACAATAAATTGTTGTTCCTTTGTCCTATTGATGACATAAATCTCTGAGCATTCTTCTCATCCATACTGCTTGACATGCTGCTGCTGTTGCTGCCACAAATTCTACCTCTGTTGTTGATAAAACAACTATTGGTTACTTCTTGTAAACCCACGAAATGGCTCCCGATCGCAAATGAAACACATATTCATATGTGCTCTTCCTGTCATCTACACTTCCAGCCCAATCACTATCAGTATGACCAATGAATTTAAAATTTTCAGATGGAGAGTAGAAAATACTGTACCCATTCATTCCATTCACATACCTTAGAATCCTCTTGGGTGTCTGTCAGTGAGTCATTTTTGGTGTTTCCATGAATCTGGAAATTAAACTTACAACATACATAATATCCGGCCTATTTGCAGTCAAATACATAAGGATGCCAGCTATGATTTTATACAATGTCAGATCAACATTCTTCCTGTGATCTTCTTTGCTCAATTTTAACCCCATGACAGTTGGAGCTACAGCTTCCTTGCTGTACTGCATGTTGAATACTTTCAACACTTCTTCAACATATTTTGCTTGGGAAATAAAAATCCCATTTTCATTTTGCTCTACTATTCCAAGAAAATATCTCAAAAAACCCAAATCAGTCATTTCAAATTCACTCTTCATGACGACTTTAAAATCAGCAATGAGAGAAACTTCATTGCTAGTAAATATTAAATCATCTACATATAAAACAACAATAACAATCTTACCATCATTTTCTTTTATGTAGAGTGTGGGTTTTCCATCACATTTCTCAAATCCATTTTCAGTGAGGTAAGAATCTATCCTACTGTACCACGCTCTTGGTACTTGTTTCAACCTATAAAGAGCTTGCTTCAACTTGCATAATTTGTGCTCTTGGCCTTCAATCTCATAGCCTGGAGGTTGTTCAACATATACCTCTTCTTTCAACTCTCCATTCAGGAATGCAGATTTCACATCCATTTGATAAACCTTCCATTTTTGTTGTGCTGTTATGGACAACGCTATTCTCCCTATTTCCATCCTTGCAACTGATGCAAAGGTTTCTTCATAATCTCTTCCTTGTTGTTGCTTGTAGCCTTTGACAACAAGTCTTCCTTTGTGCCTTTCAATATTGCCTTCAGCATTGCTCTTGGTCATATAGATCCATTTTACTCCAATGAATTCTTTACCTTTGGAGAGGTCCAGTAAATCCCATGTATTACTCTTTTCTATTACACCAATCTCTTCGTTCATTGCTTCAATCCATTTTTCTTCTTTACCAACTTCTTCAAAATTAATTGGATCATCAACATAACAATACAAAGCAAATAAAGAGTTCAAACGAACATTATCATTTACCTCTCGTAGTTCATAAATCTCACTCAAATTTTTGAATCTCGGTCTTCTTGGTGTACCTAGAGTTCCACTTGAACTCGAGGGAGTTTCAGTTACCTGTGGTGTGCTTGAAGAAGCACCTCCTCGATTTCTCAAGGCTGTTCTATTTCCATCTTGTAGTGTGGTTTGTTGTGCTTGTGGTGGTGGAGAAGGAGCTACCAAGGAGGGATTATTTTTTGTTGTCTCTTCCTCTTGTTCTTCGTGAGACACACATGTCTTCACATTCACTATTTTCTCTAAGCTTCCATCCCAAGCTTCTTCTTCAATAAACTGTGCATCTTTGCTCATTATTACTTTCTTGGTGGATGGATTATAGAGCTTGTATGCCTTGGACTCATCACTATATTCAACAAAGCCTACACTTCCCCCCCTTGTTTTCAAGCTTCTTTCTCAATTGATCTGGGACATGTGCATAAGCCACACATCCAAAAAATTTCATGTGAGTCACAAACTGCTTTGTTCCACTCCATGCTTCTTCCGAAACTCTGTTCATGACCACTTTGGTTGGGCATCTATTCAAGATATATGCTTCATAATTGACAGCTTCAACACAATACTCATTTGGAAAATGTTTTTCCTTCAACATACTTCTGACCATGTCCTTGATGGTCCTATTCCTCCCTTCTACAACACTATTTTGTTGAGGTGTGTGGCTTGTGGTAAACTGCGTATGTGTGCATTCTCCGTACATAAGCATAGGAACTCTTTGGATATTTATTCTCCACCTCTGTCATTCCTTAAGACTTTAATATGTTGCACACTTTGATTCTCTATAGGAGCTTTAAAGTGGCAGAATTTCTCAAACACTTCACTTTTAAATTTCAAGAAATAAACCCATGTTTTTCTTGTGTAATCATCAATGAAGGTCAGCATATAGTGGTTGCCTACTAATGATGGTGTTTGCATTGATCCACACAAATCAAAATGGACTATTTCTAAGGGTGACTTTGCCCTTATGCTCTTTCTTGATGGAAACCTTTCTCTATGTTGTTTGCCCAAAATGCAGCCTTCAAAAAGGCTGTCTAGTTTGTCAATCAGTCGTAATCCTTTTACCATTCCCTTTCTGTGTAACAATTTTAGGCCTCCAAAATTGAGATGTCCAAATCTCAAGTGCTATAACCAGTTTTCATATTTCACTTCCTCTTAAAAGACCTCTTGCGTTACAACTGCTACATTTCCTCTTTCCTTCAAGTTTGTTCTGAGCTTGAGAGTAAACATCTTATTTCTTGTCATCTATACCTCTGCAATGAATTTCTAGCTTGGAGGTAAGTCCATGATTGTGCACACATCATATTTAAAGAATACATTGTAGCCCTTGTTTATGAGTTTTCCAATGCTCAAAATATTGCATTTCAAGCTAGGTACATAATATACATCTGGCACAAACTTCTCTTCTCCTTTTCTTGTTAGGATACTTACTCTTCATTTTCCCATGACAAAGACATTACTATCAGTCCCTTTTGTTACTTCAGATTTCACATTTTCATCTAAATTGGAAAACATTGTTGTGTTTCCAGTCATGTGGTTACTACAACCTGAGTCTAAGAACCATACATCATCTTGTCTATCTTGTGCTACATGACATGTTAATAACACATTCTTATGATTCTTTTCTTCTTTTGTAAAATTATCATTCTACCTATTATTCATGTCATTTTTCTTTTTCCTACATTCATTGGCATAGTGCCAATATTTTTTGCAATAATGACATTGGACTTGGGATTTATCATACCTTTGTCCATGTGCTTGACTTTGTCCTCCTTATTGGTTGCTTCCTTGGTTATTATTTTGATTGCTACCCCTTCCATTAGTATTTGCAGGGTTGTTCCTTCCTCTCCATTTTGACTTTTTCCTCTTTCTTTTTCTCTGTAGTTTCCTCTGCCTTGACCTCTTCCTCTTTCAAAGGACATTTGGGTCTTGAAGGCATGCTCCAAAGATGAGTCTATTGTTCTGCTCAATCCTTTCTCATGTGTCATCAATGATACATGAAGCTCATCAATAGTAAACTTCGAGAGATCCTTTCTTTCTTCAATGGTTGTGACTATCACATCAAACCTTGAGGGTAAGCTCCTCAATACTTTCTCCACTATTCTTCTTTCTTCTACTGTCTCTCCACGAGATCTCATTTGGGTGATCAACCCAATAAACACTGGGAATAATGAGTATATTGTATCAGACTCTTTCATGTAAATGACTTCAAAATCCCTTCTCATTAATTGAAGCTTTGTTGTCTTTACCTTCTCCTTACCTTGGTAGGCTCTCTAGAGGGTATACCATGCATCGTTCGACCTCTTTGCTGCTGCAATTCTTGGAAATACACTTTCATGCACTACTTGATAGAGATAGAAGAGGGCTTTTCAGTCCTTCTTCCTATTACTTTTCAAAAAATCCTTCTCTGCCCATGTTAAGGCATTATATGTTTATTCATATTTATTCTTCTAAACCATCTTCAACTAGCTCTCATAAATCTTGAGAGGCAAACATGGCTCTTATTGTGATTGCCCAATAGTCATAGTTCTTCCCATTGAACTGTGGGAGTTGAGTATTTCCCATACTCGTGCTTGTGTTGGCTCTTGCCATTGCTAGCTTACTGAACTATGCTTAAAAAAAACTTGACTGTTTTTTTAAATGAACTGTCTCTCTGTTGAGAAATAAACTCTATCTATAAAAAATTTTGAGACTTTAATTTTACAGCTCTCTAGACTGTAATCTTAACAACAAACAATAAACTCCATTTTGTAAATACCTTGCTTTGCTGAACTTTGCACTACTGTAGAAATATTCAACAAGCTTCTTCTTCCTTCCTTCAGCTTCTTTGTCAAACACAAAGAGCCTCGACTAGCTCCGATACCATGCTCGAATTTATGAATATTCTGAACACACAGAGGAAGTAATAATTCCTCAACTCAACATAGACATTCAATAGCAATAAATCTGGACAGAGATGCTTAAAAAACACTATTTCATTAAGCATAAAATCTATTAGAAAATAAATATCATTATAACTACATTGTTGTGATTTACAAGACAAATATTTTGGTTGCTTCACATGCACAACACTCTTACAAATCTTGCTCTTTGTCTCTCTGTTTTTCTTTTCCACCTCTAGGAAAAAATGTCATTACACATAGTCAATGCTGCTCTCTGCTCTTCTTAGCATTCACAACATTAGATAGTAAAAATTCACTCATGACATATATAAAAAATTACAATATTCATATATGTTTTAAATATAAAATATTTGCAATATATATATTATGAAATATTTATAAAATAATTTTAAAAACAAAATAAAGCTAAGTCATGACAAATAAAAAACAAATACCCTAAACCTTTATGCATTCCGTGGAGTGCTTGGAAGACCTTCATGCCAGTTCTTTTACCCCACAGAGCTGCTGTCATTGGTCTAGACGAATGATGAAATCACCTCCTCTGGTGGGTTAACTTTCCACTTCGTTGCTCACAATAGATGCTGCCGGAATGGTGCTGATTATGAATCAAGTGAGATTGGCAGAGAATTAAATGGATTAGATGAACTACGGTGTTTAGCAAAAATGCATTTGCAGGTTTTGAATAAGAAATTTAATGCAAGGTGGAGTGTAAGTGCAAAACTGGTTTTCGCTGCTACTATTGTCCTTTAAACTCTTCACATCAGAATTGATGTCGCCATCCTTCTTCTACTTGCAGTAGCTAGAATTAAATTCCAACTGGTGGAATGATGGATGTTTGGAAGGGAGCTTGTTTAGGTTTGGTACGTTAGCTTAATGTCTCTCGATTATTGACTTTCAGGTGTGATGCTTCAATGACTTGAATCTGGAATCTATATTAAGGTTAGGCCAAAACCATTGAAATACATCCTACGCACTTGATGGTAGAGCTCTCTATCTGGAGAAAACAGTTTTGTGGATGCTGGAATTCTTTCGGCCTTGGACTACAAGGGAAACAGACTACTCGGGAGCTCTTATTTTGGAATTTAGTTATTAGATATTGGAGTTTTATTGGTGATTTGATTCTATAAAGAGATGTTGAATTTTTATTGGTGATATAATCCTACATTACACTGAAACCCAAACATACTTGCATTTAATTTAATATGAGGTAGAGGAAATCAGGAATTGGGATTTAATTATTATATATTTAATTTTTCTAATATATTGGAAAGTTTTGTATTTAGGATTACAGATTTATATTCACCATTCAATACAATATATAGAAAATATTAAAATATTTTAACGAATTAGTGCTTCCATCAATTAATTCTGGTATAAACTCTTTGAATAAATTAGTGCCCACATGAATGAAAGCTTGTATAAACTACAATGCTGGTATAAAATACATTATTTTATTTTATTGTGTTATGTTGTATTTATTTAGAGAGTTTTATGAAAATGTTTTTAATTTTTGGTTCATTAATTAATAAGTGTATAAACAAAGATCTAGGTTGACAAACTCTGTTCTTTATTGTTGTTGAAGTTAACAAAATGTTTCAACAAATTTTAGTAATTTTTCATTATTTTTATATCCACTTTTGTATTAATTTCATGACTATGCTAAGGATACATACTTAGTATATATGGTTGAAACACATTAAGATGAGTTAGTTTAATAGTTATTTAATTATGAAATTAGATATAGTTTTTTCCCCTTTTAAGGATTTAGAATTGATTTGAAATGTTTTTTAATGTCTAATTAGGGTGACATATTGCTGAAAAGCTATTATTGCAAATGAGAGAAATTCCAATGTAAGATTTCCCATTATGGTATTTCCTTTGTTGTTATATCAACAAGCTTAGATATATATTTACTCTGGATCTATGAAGCTCTCAAAGGAATCTATCAATGCATCTAGAGCAAGAACTTCTATCTTTATTTTCTCCTAATGTCATCTCTCCCTCTCTCTCCATCTTCCTTATCACTCCCTCTCTCTTTCCACCTTTCTCTATCTATGTATATCCTCTTATCTCCCTCTCTCCCCCCTCCAACTGCATCTCTCTTTCCCTCATTCACCCTCCAACTGTATTACGATATCCCTCCCTCTCTCCCCCCTTCTCTCTATCCCTCTTTATTTGTCTCCTTATCTCATCCCCAAACATACACACTCTCTCTCCATATCTCCCTTGTCACTCCCTCTCTCTCTCCACTTCTCTCTCTCTATTTCTTTCTTCTTCCCTCCCTCTCTCCCCCTCCAACTCCATCTCTCTATCCATCCCTCTCCTCCTCTCTCGTTTCCTATCTCCTCCTCTTTCTCTAATCCTCTCTCTTGTCCTTCCTCTCTATCCATTTCTCTCCTACCTCTCTCTCTCTTCCCCATCACTCTCCTCATCTCTCTCATCCTTTCTCTCCTACCTCTCTTTCTCTTCGCCCATCAATCTCTCTCTCTCTCTCCCCCCAATCCTCCCTCTTCTCCCATCTCTCTCTCTCTCTCTCTCTCTCTCTCTCTCTCTCTCTCTATCCAATCCTCCCTATTCCCCCATCTCTCTCTCTTTCTCTCTCTCTCCAAACATGTTACTATATTCCACCTTCCCTCCTTCTCTTGATCTAGGTGGATATTAGTGTCCACCCACCTATTCCATTTGGACCCGCACCATCAATTCTTACAGTTTTTCACATTCATCACAACTTACTATTTTTAGCAGGTTTTCGGGTCCTGCACTCCTAAAGGAATTTTGGGCCTTAATGATCCAGGTGGATATTGGTGGCCACCCACTTATTCCATTTGAACCCTCACCATTTGTCCTTTCAGTTTTTAAGCTATAGCACAACTTACTAGTTTTAGAATTTTTTCGGGTCCTGAACTTCCAGAGTCGTTTTGAGGCCCTAAATGACGTTTTTTGGGAAAAATAGGAGAAACATGGGTCCATGGACCAAAATTTATCACACCGAAAGTTTTACTCATTGGATACATATTTTTAATGAGGTATTATATGTGTCAAATAGATATCATATACCAATGTTACGTCCCTAGGAAGTTGAAACACCAATTTACCCAAACGGGGCCCATAGTTTTGGCACTTCATCTCCTACAAGTTAAGTTTTTGGACGTTTAGAGCTCTCCATTGTTTCTCAATAATAACATGCCCTCGAGCCTCATTGTAATAGAGTTCAGAAATTTGTAGCTGCCACATCTCTTCTCAGAGATACGCTACCAACACCCTAGCTATTTTTATTTCCATTATGTCTGTAAGCATATTTTATTCATTTGATTTGTTGAAGGTTGCAACAAGAAACAGTGAAATTGGCATCCAAAAGCAATATCCTTGATCCTAGTGAAAATTAAGTACCTACACTAGGTGGGGCCCACACATGCTAATTTTAGTTCTATGTCTATTTTTAGAATGGCGAGAAAATTCTATTTATAGCAGAGGTATATTTATAGATGGTTGAGAAAATTCTATGTATGGATGGGTGTCTATTTTTGGAATGCATGTGGAAAGTTGGTTGATGAGTTTCATGTCTAAGAATAGAATGCATGTCGATTATTATTATCTCTTAATAATAATTAGACAATAAATAATAATCTATTCTCTAGAAGCACTTGATTTCAGTTAACTAATGTGGAAAACAAATTGACTAAAGGAATTTCTAGTTCTAAAGTTGGTTGGTGGGACATGAAAGTGGACTTCATTGTAACTATGTGATACAAAGTTGTAACAGAGTTGGATGTGTAGTTATGTGAGTTGTAAATTATTTTAACTCTGTTAAGTGAGTTAAACTCAGTTATGCTAGTCGTAACTAGTTGTAACTAAAGATACACTAGTGAGAGATCAGTGAATTAAATATTAAATTGATTCACATTGAGTGATCTCACGTGAAACTAAAGATTTATTACCTTTAACTACATGCATGTTAGAAATGGTGGAGACCCAGCTAAGAGATAGGTGAAAGGGACAATTTGACTATCAGTTGTGACATTAGTGGGTTCACTCATCAAACCACACGCACATTGGAGATGCCTATGAGTATTGTGCAGTCAATGCAATCGAGAAAAGATCATTCAGAGTTTCTTGATCAGCAGGGATTATGCAGTCGAGGCATGCTGTCTGGAGGCAGTATATTGGCACATGTATTTGCCAATTTTCATATAACAATGTGAGACGATTGTATATTGTATTGAGAGATCTTGGATTAGAGTTTGTATGAGATTGTTTCATGATCCATGACATATACATAATATATGATATTTGGGTTTTTATCTTTATGCTTTCCTGGTAAAAACATATGTGTTATGTGTCATTGATTTTTCTTCATGTGTTTGCAATTGGAGATTAAATTTCCGTAAGAATTTAGGTAGAAGGATTCTTTATTTAATAGTGGTATATAATAGTTAGATAAGGAGAATCCAGGAAATACATAATTGCATTAAAATTTCTACATGATTTAAATCAATTGAATTATTGTTTCCACTGCATCTTTATGTTTATGTCTATTTTTGTATTTTATTGCATTCCTACATAAATTTGGACCAGTGGTATCAGACCAATATTATCTTTCTCTGCTTTTATTTGCATGTCCCCAACATGGTCACGGTATAATGAGTTAGGGATTGATCTAGTTGAACCCTTGAAATATCAGCCTTGCAAACCCCGAATACCTCCCATGGCGGAAGAAAAGAAAGACGAGAGAGCAGGAGATCCTATCAAAATATTGCTCATGGAGGCCCTTGAGAAACAAAGGAATGTGATGACAGATAAATTTGCTTAGATCCTTCAACAATTGCCCACCTATGGTGCATCTGCATCTTACAGCCACTCTAGAGGCACCACTCCCTTCAAGGTACATGTAAGCTTTGACATTCCTATATTTGAAGGATAGATAGATGCAGATGTTGTAGATAGATGGTTAAATTTTCTGGAAGGGTATTCATCAGTCCATGATTTCTCCGACCGAGATAATATTATTTTTTCACTCCTCAAAGCCACTACCCATGCCAAAGACTGGTGGGAAACTTACTCTGAGCAAGAGGACGAAGTGGAAACCTCTCTGTTCTCAGCCACACCCACTTGGAATTCATTCCAAGATGACATCAAGGAACAATATTTCCCCATGGGGAGCTATGAGGACAAATACATCCAATAGAGCACGTTGCGGTAACAAAGGAATCAAGATGTGCACGAACTAATGAATTTTTCCATACCCTACGCACAAAGTTGAGTATTAAATATTCAGAGAAACATTTGGTGCTCAAGTACCATGGCTACCTGCACAAACACTTTTAGGATTAAATGGAGTTCCTTGACATTACATCACTTCGCACAACATATCGGTATCTGCCAATATCGAGTAGAAATTTAAGAAGAAGAAGAGAGACTTTGGATCTGCGAATCCAAAGCCAGGGAAATGTGTCCCCCAACCGCTGAACAAGGGGAAAGGCCAAAGCGATGCTACCGATAAAAACATAAAAAATCCAAATAAGGACATAGGTAAGAGGTGTGAAATTCATAACAACCCCACTCATATCACAAACGAGTGTCAGGCCAAAAAGTTGTTGGTGGCCGAACTAAAGGCACATGAATTAGATGCATTTTCCGATCCCAAGTCAGAACTAGACAAAGGTAATGAAAAATGGAAGAAGATAATTTATTCGGATCCCAATGCCATTGTTGCCACCACCAAGATCCATAGGGAGGATCCCGAGGATCCAAAGGAGGGGGAGTGCCTCTTCCATTCGCAGATGTGGGTGAAGGGTTCTCCACTGGAATTCCTTGTTGATAGAGGAAGCCAAAAGAATCTCATTTTAGCAGAGGTCGTGAAGCAGCTTGGCCTACCGACCATAACACACCCACAGCCATATACCATCAGGTGGCTTCACCCAGGGAGAGATATCCACATTTGCCAATAGTGCTGCCTTCCATACATCATCACGGATGAGGTATTATGTGATGTTGCTCCTCTTGATGTAGCTGATGTATTATTGGGCTAACCATACTTGTGGAGGTGATATGTTGTGTATGATTTTAGGCCTCATCCTGTTATTATTACTTTGGGAAATAACTTGTACAGGATACCAGAGATAGTACTACCTCATGTCATCTCGTTGACTACTCCAAAAGAACGCAGTAAGATTATTTCCCAAACCAAAAAATTTATTTTCCTTATAACTTGCTCACAGGGAAAGAAGAATATTGTGGAACAACCTTGAAACAAGGCTCCCCTGCACGGTTGCAGTAGATGGAAAAGGTCATGGAGGAATACAAGTACATTTTATCCTCACTCACAGAGGTTCCTCTATACTATCATGACAAGCACTCCATTGATCTGATCCCCAATGCATCGCCGCTTGATGTTTCCATACATCCTGAAACTACATGTACAGAATCCGCACATGTATTGTATGAGGTTGATAAAGAAACCAAATTTACTAAACGCCTCAAGCATTTCCACCCACAGGTTGATGACATCTTCAACAAATCTCATACGCAGTTCAACAGAATTTTCCTCATCTCATGGAGGATCTCAACGCGATGGGGACCATTGCTTCCTAAGGAGGGAGGAATGATCTAGGTGGATATTAGTGGCCACCCACCTATTCCATTTCAACCTATGTTATTCATCAGTATTTTTCACCTGTTGATGATGACTATTTGTTAAATCCAAGTTTTCTAGCAGCTAATCTCAAATTTTGTCAAATTTTCCAGCTGGAAAACACCCATAAACATTTTTTCCCTCCTAACCTTTTCAATCAGCCCATGACGAGATAAAACCTCATTTTCAAAGCCCTATCTAACCTCATCCATACTAGCTTGTCCATTAGCTCCAAAGAGAATAATCCAAATCTGTCCAAGAAGTCTCCGCTAAGTTAGGTAGTGGTGCTTTAGGCATTTCTCCCTTGGCAAACTATCCTAAAGCCAAAGAACCTCTATCTATTATCAACCAGTCCTAGAAGGCCTTCCTATTCTGCAAATAAAGTGTGGTTACACCCTTAAGTCACACCACTAACAAACCTTGATGTCTCAGCAGTGAATATGCCCTAGGTCAAACTGATATTAGGTGGATTTACAGTGTTTGAATGGATCTTTCAAGAGAAAAAGCATACTAGTGTTCCAGAAGACATTATTAAATTCAACATGAGAAGATAGCTACTTCTCATGTGGTTTTGAGCCTGGGATGCAGCTACAGGACAGAGAGTTATTTAAATAAGCTCCTGCAAACATAGTCCAAAGGTTAGTGATTAATGAATAGAAGATACTGGTCAAGTTCCTTTTGATGTCTAAAGAGGCACAAAGGTATTTGAAAAGTAGAATTACATGTCTCAAAGAAATTCCCATCATGGCCTATTATCATTTTGTCATTTTCATTTACTTGAGTATGAATAGGCAGTTAAAGGAAAGATAACACTGCTTGAAAACTGATGAAATGGCATCACTGAGAAAACCTCCTCCAGACATGAGCAGAGGGTTAAACGATTGAGAAAACCTCCTTCATTTTACAAGAAGAGGGTTCAGCAATGTGATAAAGGCCTCCTTCAGGTAATACGCAGAGGGCCAAGAAATAGGAGTAGGGTTTTAAGTACAATGGGAAAAAAATGAAGGCTCATGCATAGAAAAATAGTGTTAAAAAACAGAGGGAAAGCAGTGGTACCATAATAATCCAAGAGGCTGAATTGTCTCCTATCAGAGATCTCCTTCAAAAAAATTCTGGAGTGAAAATGAACAAACCCTATTGAGATCTTTTTCGAAAACTGATCAAAAGCGACAAGAAGGTAACCTAAGCCTTGTTTTCTCAAGGGGACTTTGCAAATGAACAAGACAGAGACAGTAGGTGTGAAAAAGGATATGGAAAGTGCTTTAAAATCATAGAAAACACTCAAAACATATAAAACATACCACTATCACAGTCAAAAGCCTCTTTATGGACATGTGAAAATGACCTTTCTGTTGCATATGATTCCTAAGGGTCTTTAAAGGCCTTTTTCCTTGATAAGTAGGTATGGGTAATATCTGAGGAGTAAAAATGAGGTTCTTCACCCACAGTCAAAAGAAAGGCTCAAAGAGCACCTGACAGTTCAATCAACCTCACAGTGGGCATGATCATCATCAAAAAACCATGAGCAAAAACTGTCAAAATAAGTTTTAAAGTGGTGATTTATCTCCTTGCAAGAATGGAAAAGAATGCCTCACATATCATTGGTATGTCTTTCAGCAGATTTTTTCCTTTAAAGGGACAGAAATAGGCAAACAGTGAAAAGGGCATTGCCTTAATGAGGAAAACCCTGAGAGAGATTTTGGCTTTCAAAATGGATTTTTCACTTTGAAAAGGGTCATATATATGAAGACCTTCAAAAAATATCATCCACAACACAGTTTTAGAGTTTTGGTCAAATAGTGGCTTTGTGATGGTTTGAAGATTATAAATGAAAAATTCTGGCTTCATTTTTTGTTTAAAACCCAAAGCTTTTTCAAAAAACCTCCAAAACCCTCACAAAAGCAAATTTCAAAGGGTGTTGAATTTTTTACTATAAAAGGAGTGAGAGACCGTTGCATGGCCTATTTTGCAAATTCAAAACGCAAGTGACATATCCCCTGGCTGTTCACCAGACCAAGCAAGGCATTTCAAGCAAATTTGCAGAGTTTTCAGGCTTTTAAGCCCGCGCGGCGCACCTGGAAAAGTGTGTGGCATGTTCAGAAGCAAAAATACAAAGAGCTATAACGTTAGCATGGTGTGCCTGTAGCGGCGCGTGGCACACCTGTGCCTGTGGTCACCACTGCCCGAAGGCTGACCTGACATCTTTTTACTGCGCGACGCTTTTCTTTTGAACGTGTTGCACCTGTTTGAACGACCAAAACACCTTCAAAGGATCTTGAGACCTGCTCAACTGATCGAACAAAGGGCCATAAGCCATCCCAAGGTATTCTCCATGCCTAGTGCTAATTTTTTGAAATCCTAAAGGGGTGACAAGGTTATTTTCATAAGACAAGAAACAATGATAAGGAGGGTAGGGTTTTTGATAAAAAACAAAGCTGGTTAGGACTGTAAATGACACAAACCATTTCAAGTGATAGAAGGGAGTGTTGAAACAGTTTTAAGAGCCCTTATTGAATTTCAAAAACAATGATAGTGAAGGAGTATGGTTCTAAAAGATGAAAGGCTGGGTATATCGATAAAACTTCCTTTTTTATGATATGAGAAAGCAACTTTGTGCATCTACCATAGTTCAAAGAATAAAAAGCAGTGTTTGAAGGTCCCAAAGTTAGTCTAGAAATATGTTCTTTTTCCTATGTTGAGCAGAGAGCTTATAATTGCTGAAGGTGTCCTAGCAGTGGTGAAAAACAAAATTAACCCCTATGTACAAAATCTAAGAAAAAACAATGTTTATAAGGTGGAAGTTTGATCATTATAGATTGTTTTCTCTGTGTTATGAAATAGAAAACTAGTGTTGCCTCCACTGTCCCATAAAACAGAGTGTGGTGAGAAATTTTGCAAAGTCAGTTGAGGGTGTTCTGTCTACCTCTGTAAAAATAGTGAATACAAGAAGAGTGTTTGATTAGGGAAGGGTGTTTTGTTTTTATCTAAATACAAGGCTACTTTGTTTCTGTCAAAACACAAAGGATCCTTGTTCAAATAAAAACCCGCAAACATCTCTTTTCAAAGGACTTGGCACAAACATACTGATAAGATTGAGTTTGTTTTTTGACAAATATTTGTTGATTGGAATCAAAAGAAGGAAAATAGTGACTGACAAGGAGGACAGAGGTGTGTGCTTGAGAAAAAAATTCCAAAGGCCATTTGAGATAGCTTGGTATTGCAAAGAACATCCAAAACAAGATGCCTCCCAGGCAAGATAGTAGGAGTGGCCTTCACAGGATATTTGAGCCTGTGTCCATTGATGAGGTAAATGCTCACCCATCAGTCCTGTTTAACTTCCATGAGGTTGGGTCTCTAGATTTTTCTGAAAGAGTGCAAGAGGTGAAGAGCTATTCCCCTTTGACACTTCTTTGTGCTTTGAGGTTCCAAGAGAAGCATTTTCAGCTGGTAGGCTTAGTTTTCAAATTCTCTCCAAGATCCATTTCCAAGGCCACCAAAATCCCTTATGTCGGGGAGAAGTGGTTTAAACAAAGCCACCTACACTTAGAATAATACAAGCCTTTTCTGAAGCCTGAACATAAAGATTCATGTCCATCCATTTTCCCCTTCTCATATCTATTGACTAGTTACGCCCCCCTCATGAAGATAATTATCAAATAATTCACTTGCGAGGGAAGATTCTCCCGAGTCTATGCCTATCATATCCGATTGCTCATGCATTTCACGAGGGAAAAATTGTTAAATCTCCCTTTCTTCCTACATAGAAGTATCGATAAAATGGCCTCCACTATGCAGAAAAATCCTCCTTAGCAAACAACCTGCCTCTTCCATCACTCCCTCATCAAGGTTATCATCCTTCATCAGCTTGAGAAGAAGGAAGTCTCTTGGGATAATTTCATCACACATCTGGATTTCACCATTGTCCCTTCATTTCATACCTCTCCTTCACCTTCCACTCACCATCCTTCACCTTCTTCAAGCAAGCCTATTCCCAAGAAGCTCAAATTTCCCATTGAACAAGAAAAACAACATGATAAAGAAGAAGAGCATGAGCAAGAGGAGGAAGATGATGATGAGCAGCAACATGATGAAACGGGGCAGCAAGGGGAAGAATAACATAGTGAGGCAGAACAGCAAGGAGAAGAAGGGCATGATGAACAACAGACTCCTGGGCATGATGATGAACAAGCGCAACACAGTGATGGTGAGCAACCTCTTGATGAAGAAGGGCATGATGAACAGGTGCAGCATGATGAACAGAGGCAGCCACAGCTTGATGAATAGAAGCAGCCACAACATGATGAACAATAGCTTCAAGAAAAATAACAACAGCCTCATAAAAAGGAACAACAACCTCATGAAGAAGAAGGGCAACATGATAAACAAGTGAAACACAGTGAGGAGGACAGTCCTAAAAAAAAAATGCAAAACGACAATCAAGGCATCCATGAATAAATCGAAGATAGTGGCAATAATGAGGAGCAAATTAGCAAGGGTAAAGAGCCAATGGAACATGTGCTAGCTACCTCTCCTAGGCAAGGATCCATGCTCTCTTCTCCGAAAGTGGCCAAGCCCCGGACATCAAGGAAAAGGGTGCCTAGAGTTGTAACTCCAAATGTTACTAGGGCCCTCTGAAGCAAGGAAACATTGCCCAAGAAGCCCATTGTCGAATTTCCCAAGAGGAGGAAGACTAAAAGAGCCACCCAAAGCAAAGGAAAGGAGAAAGAAGAAAGCAGTCATGAAAAGGAAAGGGAATTTAACATCATTCAAATCCAAAGTGATGATAGTTACAATGAAGCCTGGATCCTAGAAAATCTCTTGATCAATAGAGAAAACAAAATTTATGCTTTGAGGACTAATCTTGAGAGGGCTAGAAACTTCAATCACTTTTTGCAAGTTCAAAACAAATAGCTGAGTGTCCATATGGCGGTATATGAGACACGGGCAATCAAATACAAAAAGGAGGCCTCCAAAACACAAGTGATATTGGAAGAACTCATGGGTGACTTCGATTAGAGCGAAGAAGAAGATCAGCCCAGGAGAAAGAGGCCAAGAACCATGGGGCTCAAAAAGGCCCTTGAGAAACAAAAGGAAGAAGAAGCTGCCCTTCTCCAATCTACCCCTCTCACTACATTGTTCACACAAGAGATAGAGAACAATAGAGAAGCATGGATTGAGAGGTTTAATGATCACTCGGAGAAGAATTTGGAGAAGGCAAATAGAGACTTGGACCTTCAACAGATGATGACTGGGCATTATAAGAAACTCAATCAGTTTTCCCGGTGGAAATTGAAGGTCACTCAGGAAAAACTCAAGCAGGCTAAAATGAGGTGCCCAACACAAAAATCGAGGAAAGACACCTCAAAGCTCCAAATTTTGGCCTCAGCTTCACATCATATTTCTAAAAACTCTTGAGGGTCATGCTCGCCAAAATTGGGCGAAATTCGACAAATTTTGGTTTTTTGTCATTTTTGGGTTTTTGGATAAAACTCATGGGCATCGCCATTTAAGTTTGGGGCATCCACAAAGGATGAAAATGGTATCATTGGATGCCATCATTTTAGGGGCATATACTCAGTAGTTTCCAGATCAATTTAAGATCATTTTCTCTCCCACAATGGTGAAAAACACTCGCTTTTTCTACACTCTGCCCCGTTTATCAGCAAGGCCTATTTTCTGGGTTTTTACACACAGGTCTATTTTTGGAGGACTTCCAACGGTCAGTTGGAAGAAAACTAAATTTTTTCATAAATTAGGCATTCAGAGCTTTCCAACGAGCTATCATGGGCCTTGTTTCGACATCGTTAAGGCCTCCAAAAGTTGCCGGAAAGTTAGGGGACTTTTTGTTAATGTATTTCTTGAGTATGTTTGTAAAAAATTCACTTTTCAAAAGTGAACTTTCCTCATGTGCGTTTAGCTATTTTTGTGCACAGTTAGTTAGGAAAAGTAAATTTATTTCCCTTTTTTAGAATTTTTGAGATATTTTATTAGATATTTTGTGCCTTGGGCTTTACAGAGCCTCAAGAAAAAAATCAGATATTTTGGATAGGCCAATGAGATTGCAATTTGAACTAAGAGGTTTTCCTCACTTTGGCCTATATATTCCGAAGGCTTTCATTGTAAACAAGGCTGAAATTGATGAATAGAATAAATATATGGTCATACAATCTTTGGAAGAAACACTTGTCTCATGCTTTTGGATAGTTCCTTGGATGTTTTTGGATGATGAAAGAGGATTGTTGTTGGATTCCATGACTTGGTAGAATGGTATAGTGTCTCTCTCTCTATGTTGTTTCTTAGTTTTCATTCATAATTCCATGTTCTTGCTTGCTATAAGACAGTAGAGAATAGATTTGAGACATGCCCTTGGAGGCACCTCAAATTTCCTGTTTCTTTATAGCTTCCATGTTTTCTTCATTCTTAGTCACATTAAAGAATCCTTGATTTCTCTTTAATAACTTAAGAATATTTTTTTCTTGTTTCATTAATGGTTTTATGCATGCTAAGTATGATTCATGGTATTCCCTGCTTACTCATGGCTATTCATAGCTCCACCTCTGAAGCCTCTCGTTGATTGATTAGATTGTCATTTTTTGAACCAAGGAGGTCTGGTACTGATCTTGCCCTTTGCCTAAAACTATGAAATCTTGCTTCAAAGTGCCCAATAGCTTGGAATACTATGTTTAGGCATTCCTTCATAGCGATTTGAGTTGTTTGTTTGTCTTAAATGTATTTCCCCAAAGTCTGATAGCCATTTTTCAAAGTTATAGAGTTATATATATCTATGTATGGCTTGAATGTTTATTTCTATGCATTGATCAGTTTACAGTTACATTTCTCATGATTAATGGTTATCCCTACCATGTTTATGTCAGCTATTAAACTATTTATGTTTGAAATCTTTTGTTCTTCACAAATTTAATGTCCATCTCACTCCATTTTTCCCAAAGATCCATTTTACCTCGAATCAAATTGGCCCTTCAACAACCTTATATCACCACCTAAAATCTTTCTTGACCTTTTCGACCCCATAGCCCAGTTGATCTGACATATTTTTTACCTATCTTAGTCTTTGATCAGTTCATCCCTCACAACCTAAAAACTAAAACCAAAAAACCTACTTCATAACTAGCCTAAAATCAATAACAAAATAACAAAACACACAGGTATCCCTTACACAAATAAAGAGAGCCCTCTCTGAGTCCAGAAAGGCTAGGTCCTTGGGCTCCAAAGATTAGTTTGATGTTACACTTTCATTTGGCTTGCCAATCAGCCAAATCACAGGACCCTAACATAATGGCGATCAGGGTGGGACTCTGAGTGATAAAGAAACTTAGTTTCCCTAAACCTTTAGAGACCTTTGAAAATACTATCTGATTGACTTATCCCCACTGCTCACTAACATAATGGCGATCATGATGGGACTCTGAGTGATAAAAAAAATTAGCTTCCCTAAACCTTTAGAGACCTTTGAAAATACTATCTGATTGACTCATCCCCACTACTCACTAACATAATGGAAATCACGGTGGGACTAACTGAGTACATAACAGTCTAGCAAAGTCTTGTAGATTCACTAGTCTTTAAACATTTAAATAGGCAAGCAGTCCATAGAATCATTTAGAGTAAACTCTTTTTGTTTTCACCACCCTAGAGAAGTGATGAAACGGGTTTAGAACA
This sequence comes from Pinus albicaulis, assembly GCA_034641835.2. Taxonomy (NCBI): domain Eukaryota; kingdom Viridiplantae; phylum Streptophyta; class Pinopsida; order Pinales; family Pinaceae; genus Pinus; species Pinus albicaulis. The sequence goes on along the minus strand of CM076581.1, from coordinate 1,010,520,592 downwards.
CTCTAATAAACCATAGGTTGCACATAAAACTCAAAAATAAAACCCCAAAACATTCCCAGATTGGATTTTCCCTAGTTACTGGTAGTGGACCATAGCTACATCTTTACAAAAACAACCAAGTTCCACCTGGCGACTCCACTAGCCTCTAGTAGGCCTTAAAAACTCCATAAAAACCAAAAAATTCATAAACCATACCTTTCTGATAACTCATCCTTTCCAAACTTAAAATTATTATGAAAACTCTGTAATCAGTGACAAACTAAGTATAGCTTAGAAATTCAGAAGACTTCACATAAACATAAGAGATAAGCAGAAATATTCTTGCCAAAAGGAACCATTAGCTTGTCCATACAGCCTAGAAAACTGTTGAAACCAAGTCAATCACTCTTCTTTGCAAGTCTTCATCTCAAAGTTTCCCAGAAAACTTTTTTCCCGAAAGCATCTTTGATAGTGTTGGTGGTGGACCATAGTTCTCATAGAAATCCACATAACGACTCCACTAGTCCATCTTTTTGTTTTGACCATCCTTCACATTAGTAAACCCATAGAGAGGCCATCCATCCGAAAATATCACCAATACCATCCTCTCTAAGTTCTATATTCAAAATTTAGCTTCACAAAGAATCAACAGCAGATCTCATCCAGACCCAAATCCTCCTATCATAGTAGATGACCCAGAGAATATTCTGTGGCAAGCTTCCGAGACTAGCAATTTAGAAATTGATAGGTCCATCCGTAAAGCAATATCAGTACCTGAACACCTCACAGCCTTACAGGATTCCCCATTTGACTTAAAATAATCAAAAATCCTTTTTAGAAGCAAGTCACAAAGTAATATAGACTTTGACGATCTTGAGCCCCTAGATCTACCACAGAGTCCTAGTAGAAAAGCCTCACCTACTACACCTCCTGACCTTTAGCTTCTCCATCACTTTGGCTCCTACCACCCTAGATCTACTCAAAATCAAATCACTAGCCTAAGTACGTCTGCCACACCCATCCAAACCACTACTATTCAGACCACCTCAACTCATCCTACAAGCCCTCATTTTGTACATCATCCATTAGCACCTGCCATGGCAGTCTATTATGCACCCTTGGTGTTGCCACAACCTTTGGCTCCCTTACAAAATGACTATCAATCCAAAATCCTGCACTTTACTGGAGTTGAGACTACCACAGCTCAACAACATGTAGATAGGATTAGCGATGCCTTTGAATACATGGAAATAGAAGATGAGACCATCAGAATGAGGATGTTCGCCCAAAGCCTGGGTGGAGAACCCAAAAAATGGTTTAAGAGATTAGCTCCGAACAACATCCACGGTCTCCCAGAAATTTACCAAACCTTCATAAACAAGTGGGAAATCTGAAAGAACCCCATTCAAATCCTATCAGAGTATAACAATCTAAAACGGGAAAATGGGGAAAGTGTCCAGGAACACTGCACTAGGTTAAACAATGTGTATAACACCCTCCCTGTTGGCCAGATAAATCGTTCTTGCGGACAAGACCGATCTCCCTAGTGTCAGAAGACAATCTAGCAACAAACGAACAAATAAGTTTGTCTTTCTCTAAGTATATTCGTTTTACAAATAAATGTTATAAAGGTGTCGATCCTACCTTAGATCCAAATGCTTATTTGCGGTCGCAGTGCTTCCTTTGCATCAATAATCCTTCGTCGCAACAAGGGCCCTTTTGTCACAAGAAAGTATCATCTTTCGTTGATCTGCAATCACAAACAAGAAAATATCAATAGCACCTGTATAACAAATAATTACAAAACATACCTATCATAGTGATCAAGGAATCTATGAAATAAATGATCAAACGACAACTTATTGAAATAAACAATCGATCGACAATTTATTTCATAGATTCCTTGATCACTATGATAGGTATGTTTTGTAATTATTTGTTATACAGGTGCTATTGATATTTTCTTGTTTATGATTGCAGATCAACGAAAGATGATACTTTCTTGTGACAAAAGGGCCCTTGTTGCGACGAAGGATTATTGATGCAAAGGAAGCACTGCGACCGCAAATAAGCATTTGGATCTAAGGTAGGATCGACACCTTCATAGCATTTATTTGTAAAACGAATATATCTAGAGAAAGACAAACTTAGTTGTTCGTTTGTTGCTAGATTTTCTTCTGACACTAGGGAGATCGGTCTTGTCCGCAAGAACGATTTATCCGGCCAACAAATTGGCGACTCCACTGGGGAAAGAACTTGTTGTTTTTGGTTCTCTTTTATTTTGATTTGAGGAAAAGTTTTTCCTGGTTTTTGATTGATTGATACCTACCTGGGTAGCTTAGGTTTTCTTAGTTTTTGAATATTTTGAAATCTTTTATGTTTTTCTTGAAGTTTTCAGGGGACCGCACTTTGTCTTCACACACAGTGCGGGCATCTCCGCACTTTCCTTAAGTAACCAGTGCGGGACCGCACCTGTTACTTCTGGGGCCTACAGACCCTATTAAAAGTCTTGAAAAACTTAGATTTCTTATTTAGTTTAGTTTAGATTTAATTTAGGATTCTTAGCATCTACCCAGATCTGTATTTTTCTATCAAAAATCTCTTGTTTCTGAATTTCTTTCAGCAATTCTTCATCTCATCAATCTCCATTAAGTTAATTGGGTGTTTTGAGTCTCTTTTTTGAGAAATTCTTAATTTGATTTCCTTTGGTCATTACTTGGAGGTTTGTCTCAGTCTTTTCACAATTGTGTATGAGTGTTAATCGCCTTTGAGTGTTTTTTGATCTTTGGAACTCTCACCCGATTTTCTTGACTTGCACTTGATTGGTTCTTAGATTACATTAGAATCATCTCGTGTTTGAGAATTCTCTTGCATAGATCACATTTGCATAATTAGAATTCTCATTTTCAGAATATGAATGAAAAATGTGCATAGATTACATTTGCATACTTTTCATGTGAATTGTGCATAGATCACAACTGCATAGTTTACATTATGAAAAATCAATCGTAGATTTAGATCATTTTTCTTTGATTTGAATTTATATGTTTTTATGCTTGTTTTAAAAAAAAAAAAAAAAATATTTTGGGATTGATTTGCATTAGTTTTTCTTGATAAAATTAGTGCATTAGAGAATTTGTTATATTTTCTCTTATTTATCAATCTTTGCATTGTTGGAAGCAAATGGAAACTCTCTCCTTAATTTAGGTAGGATTCATCGAATTGAAAAGATTACATTATCATATTCGATTGCATTCAGTTTTGGTTCGGGTCATAACACCATTGGTTTCATATCCATTTACCCTTTTGAGTAATAACAGCCTAAATAACACAGCGCCTAATTAAAATTCATCTAGTAATTTTTACATTTTTAGGGCTCTTTCCACCAATCTAGCTTAGGCTAGTGTCTTGGAATAGGTTTTAGTTAACTCTCCAAGACAGTAAAACAAACAAGTAGTCGATCTTGCGGTAGGAAAATTCCAATTGTTGCATGTATGCTCTGGGAAGCTCCTCCTAAAGGAGTCAAGCACGAGATCATATCTGAACCAGTGAGGTAATCAATCCTTCCTCATTGGGAACGATAGCAGATATACACGTATTAAAAACTAGAACCCGAGACCACAGGAGCCTGGGTCACTTGCTCCGTAAACCTTGGATTATTTCAAGGAGCCTTCAAGGGGATTGAGCTTTGTTACTCCGCCCTCGCATGTATGTTGGATCGACTGCTCCCCTGTGTATATGTGTTTCAGTTGGTAACCTTAGAGGCCATAATCTTTAGGATTCTTTCCTAAGGTGACGGTGGAGGGAAGATCCCACCGTACCTGGAACAGACGTCGACTAGACTCACTTGGACTCTCTGGGGGGTTCTCTTCACTCGAGATGGTTATGTGAAGAAACTTGTGCCAGTCTGTTTCATTAAGCAGGTTGTCGTGGTAACTGTTCCAACCGCCTTATCTATTAACGCTCTATGTTGGAGATCTAATACCACCAGTGTTTTGGTACAAGAAGTTACCGTTTGTGTGTGGTTTGGACTTAGATTTGATAGCGCATGTTAATTTGTTTGTTTTTACTTTTAGAGACCATAGGTGAATTGTGAATTTTAATTGTTAGGTGTGAATTGTTAATTGTTAATTTTAGTTTTTAATTTGTTAATAAAATTCACTGAAGTTGAATAGAATGGCAACTGTTCCGGAATTTACCAACCAAGGAACCCCTCTTAACGAGATTCCTAGTACTTTTCCTTGCTTTGGAAATGTTGGTCCTCCTTATATGGCTACATTGTCATTACCTGGATTTACAATAGGTTTACCGATATGGTTATTTTCAACTTCGTTGGCCCCGAACACTCCAATTGTTCCACCTCAACCGGATGTTTCACAGAGTTCACCATCTCAACATCACCAACCTTCTGTTGACCCTTTATCTTCTTCGCCTAATATTTCTTCCTCCATTTCTTCCTTTACGCTTGGTAAAAGTCTTGACACTAGTAACCAGGTGGCTAAGAAGAAGAAGAAAGGGAAGAAGAAGAAGAAGAAGAAGCAAGATAAGAAAGAAGTCAACCAACCAACCATGGCTGTAAGTGTTAGTTGTGTCGAGGAAACCTCCAACATGCATCGTAAACCCAAATACCCTTGCAAGCTTTGTAAGGGTGACCACTTCCTTGTCAATTGTCCTGGTATTCCAAAGGTCTTGGAAGTATGGTCAGAAAAATCTCATCAACTTTTCGTTGATCCATCAACCAGTGATAGTCAGGTTCCTGAGAAAAAGGGTAAAGTTAGGTTTCCTTGTAAGTTATGCAAAGGGAGTCATCAAACTCACATTTTCCCTCACATGGATGAAGCCTCGAAATTGTTGAAAAACCTTACTGTTCCACAGCAAGAATTTCCAACTGGTTACCGTAAACTTTCTCCCAACCTACCGTCAACTGACGGAGTGATTGATATAGTTTCAAGTACAGTCCATCCCACTCTTCCATTGGAGAGTGAAACTCATATCACTCAGGTTGATGATTCATTAGTTGATCAAGTGGTCGATTCAATTTCACATTCGGTCGATCCCACTCTCCCTTTAGAGAGTGAACTTCATACTGCTCAGGTTCTTCTTGTTACATCAGATTCTTCTACGCCGGGGGGCATTTCACCTGTTTCTATAGAACCCCCTCCAAGTACTGAGGTCTTTTCCTTTGATTGGAATAGACTGACAGAACCTCGTCTTCCTTCCTCCATCCCTTTCCAAATCATTGTGAAGTTTAGTGGTAGGGACATACACCGCACACAGGTAGATGAAGGTGCTTCTGTTAGTATTTTATCCTCAACTGCTTGGAAAGCTTTGGGTTCTCCTCAGCTTGTGCCTATTACGCAGAATCTGAAAGCTTTTAACAGAACCATTAGTGAACCTTTAGGGATCCTTCCTAATTTCTCTATTACTTTGGAAGGTAAAACTGTCTGTATTGATCTTATGGTAGTTCGAGGTCCCTTGGATTTCAATTTACTCCTTGGGCGAGACTATGTTTATGCAATGAAAGCTGTCGTATCAACACTCTTTCGCGTAATGTCTTTCCCTCACAATGGAAACATTGTGACTGTAGACTAGCTTTCATTCACTAGTCTTAATTCGACTACCAATAATCCGACAGCCCTAAATGTTCCTGATTCTAAAGTGGTATCTACCCCGCCACGGGTTAATTATGTGGCAACTAGTCCCATGTTTTCAGTTACCGATGTAAGCGAGCCTCTCACTGTTTGCTCAACTTTCTATGACTCAGATCCGGTAATTGACATGGAAAACTCTATGGGATTTTTTGAACGTGATGTTCTTATCCCTTTTGAGTCCCTTGACATGTGTTCCTTCGAGAGAATTGTTCTTCCATCTGATGAAGACCTCTTGGAAGCCATGATCAAGGTGTGTCCATTGACATGTGTTTCTTCTAGTTGGAAGCCATGATCAAGTTGTGAGGAGAGTTCCTTGTACTGTGTCAACCTCGTTAAAAAATGAATCAGTGAGTGTGAGGAGAGTTCCTTGTACTGTGTCAACCTCATTAAAAAATGAATCAGTGAGTGTGAGGAGAGTTCCTTGTACTGTGTCAACCTCATTAAAAAATGAATCAGTGGGTGAGGAGAGTTCCTTTTACTATGTCAACCTCGTTAAAAAATGAATCAGTGCGTGTGAGGATAGTTCCTTGTAATGTGTCAACCTCGTTAAAAAATGAATCAGTGAGTATGAGGACAGTTCTTTTCCTGTGTCAACCTCATTAAAAAATGAATCAGTAGGTAGATTGTAGAGAGTATATTTGTAGATTAGAATAGATAGTTTCTAAGGATAGTTCTTTTCCTGTGTCAACCTCATTAAAAAATGAATCAGTTGTTCAGAGGATAGTTCCTGTTACTGAGTCAACCTCATTAAAAAATGAATTAGGTCTGAGGATAGTTCTTTTCCTGTGTCAACCTCGTTAAAAAATGAATCAGTTGGTCTGAGGATAGTTCCTGTTACTGAGTCAACCTCGTTAAAAAATGAATCAGGTTCTGAGGATAGTTCTTTTCCTGTGTCAACCTCATTAAAAAATGAATCAGTAGGTTATGTAGGTAGATTAGAAATAGGTAGTTTTTGAGGATAGTTCCTGTTAATGTGTCAACCTCATTTAAAAAATGAAACATGTAGATGAGGAAAGTTCCTTTTACTGTGTCAGCCTCGTTAAAAAATGAAACACATTGCCATGAGCATAGTTCTTTTTCTGTGTCAAGCTCGTTAAAAAATGAAACAAATCCTCCCCTAATTGAGTCGAGTCTTTGACTAGATCTCGTAACTGTTAAGTAGTATTTTTAGGTTAGTTTTTAGGTCGGGTCTTTCATATGATCTCGTAAATGAACCTTCATTCCATCCAGCTATTTATTACTAGTGTACTTAGTTGAATGAAATGAAGCTGGGGGGGCATGCGCTCTAGCAGTTACGCTTAGGGGGCATCAAGCACAGTTTTCTCTCTGTTTCAAGCTTGTGAAAAAATGAAACCACTCTGAAGCATAGTTTTTCTCTGTTTCGAGCTTTTGAAAAAATGAAACCTATCTTGAGTCAATTTTGGTTATTTTCAAAACTCGTTAAACTCATGAAAATCCTGAGATCATTTTTCTATTTTTCATTCTCGTAAAACACATGAAAATGCCGAGTTCTTTCCGTCTTTTCCTGCTCGTAAATTAAATTGAAAGTCAGCCACAGGAGTACATTTTTATCCCTTTTTCGAACTCGTTAAAACTTACCGAAAAAGCGAAAACTTGGAGTTCTCTTTTAAGCCCTTTTCAGACTCTCTAAACATGAAAAGATTGCCGAGTACTTGACTATTCGAACTCGTTAAAGTAAATGAACAGTCGTCCCTTCAGTATAAGTTTACCCCTTTTACGGACTGAAATGGACTATTTACGAAAAAGGTATACGTTGACTAAATACGGCCAATAGAGTTCTCTCCCGCATTATTTTATCCTTTTTCGGGCTCGAGAGACTAAATTTACGAAAAAGAACACCCATGGAGTTTTCTTAAGTTTTTCTTCTGACTCCCTAAAACTGAAAAACACCGAGTTTCTCCTATACCGGACTCGTTAAAACTTAACAGTAAAGGACCTGTTTAATTTTCAACAGGAACGAACCACTCCTTCTTAGGGTTCGAATCTTAAACTAAGTTGGACTCATCCGAAGGATGAGCTTATAATCAAGCAAATGTTATCCTCCTCAAGCTTGTCAAAAATAAAGAGGTACTTACCAGAAATGGTGGGGGAAAAGAGAGAAAAACGAACCTGTTTGTTATATCTTGATTATTCAGAAAATCGTTAACCACTCTTGAACATGACACTTTTTGTCCACCTGGGTTGGGAAATCCTTTGCCTAACAGTTAATCAAACCATATTGAAAATTTTCAGCCGGTTTCTGGGTATTAGCTTTGGGTCAATTGTACCAAGTCATCTGCAGTGTCGTTATGTGTTCAAGAGGATAGTTCAAATAAACCATTCATCTGCAAAATATCTGTCATCCATTTTGACCATCCCTGAGTCAGTCCTTTCCAATATATTTTGAAAACTTGATCTATGATTTCGTGTTGTGGGCTTGCCTATGACAGATCACTTTCTATCGACGATAGCTCATTATCTAGGAAGTTGATCCAGAAATCATCAGTACCTTGAAATCTGCATGCCTCAATGGCAGGTTTCTCGCCTTCGACGATAGGTTGCATCATTGACCTTCGATCGAATGATTTCGTGACATGTTCGACTTCAGTTCATTCATTCACATTTCATGGATTGTACTGAGTACTTTGAAAACCATTGACATTACTGGTGGTTTCTCTCACACTTGTTAACAATTTACATTATTGACTGGTAATCAAGTGGTTTCTACCATGTTCGACTTCAACACATTTATTCACATGGATAGAATCGTACTAGTTCGAGATGCGGAAATCAAGACCCTGGATCTAGTTTCTACCATCCAGGCTGCGAGGAATTTTGTTATCATTAATACAGTGGACTATTCATATACAGATGGCTGCGTCCATGCTATGTCTACACATGTCTATACTGTGATGTATTCAAAATCATTCATGTATCAGAACAGTTTAAATTAGTTTCTAGTTAGTTTTGATCTGAGTATGGGAATGCCTACCTCAGCGATGATATGATTACATATATATATATATTTTTCATTGAATTTTTTTATAGGTTCTGACTGGGGTGTCCACAGGATGATCCTTGAAATGATAAAGTACTTCACTCTTCATATATGACAGACTTCATCTTCATCTATTTCAGACTTCGCACTTTAGGGGGAAATTTGTTACACTGAAAACTGTCACCTTGACATTTTACTGACTGTATGAGCTCATTAACACTCATACATGCCTCCTCTGCAAGTCTTACAACCTTTGTTCCTCATTCCAAGCCCTGAAACTGGAGGAAAAACCCTTAAAACTCAAAAAAGCCTTGGGTACGCAGGTAACATGAAGCCTGCATGCGTTTTTAGCTTGGGTACGCATGTAATGTGAAGTTAAAATGCGTTCTAGAACGTACTTTCTCTGTGTTATAGGTGCGGTACCCCTGTAAAGTCAAAAAGCGCGAAAGAAAATATTAAAAAGTTGAATTTTGGTCAATTCTGGAAGGTTCTGGATGAGATTTTTTGGGGATGAGTACGCTTTAATAAGGTGCATGTATCCCACACCTTAAGGAACTAATCCCTTGATGTGAGGAGCCTATCCCTTTGAAGGAGGATTCTATCCCTTTAAAAGTGGAATCCTAACCTCCTCATCTGCTCTATAAAAGGAGGCATTGGGTAGCCTTTTGGGTTAAGTTTTTTTGGAGAAGATTTTTGAGCTGAAGTGCTGTTGAGATTTAGAATTCTTTCTGCTAAGCTTTTGAGAGGAAAGATCACATACCTCTTTGTGCTTCTGGAGGAAGAGTGCAAGACTTATCAGAGTAGAGGAGATTCCTGCTTTGGACCCCGGGAAGGCCTTTCGAACATCAAGGCTAAGGTTGTAAGGTTCTTCTGTATATTTTAAGATTAATACAATCAAGTTCTGTTTTTCTCAATAAATTGTCATTCGATTGTTTTAAGCTATCGTTTGATCATTTATTTCATAGATTCCTTGATCACTATGATAGGTATGTTTTATGATTATTTGTTATACAGGTGCTATTAAATATTTTCTTGTTTGTGATTGCAGATCAACAAAAGATGATACTTTCTTGTGACAAAAGGGCCCTTGTTGCGACGAAGGATTATTGATGCAACGGAAGCACTGCGGCCGCAAATAAGCATTTGGATCTAAGGTAGGATCGACACCTTCATAGCATTTACTTGTAAAACGAATATACTTAGAGAAAGACAAACTTAGTTGTTCGTTTGTTGCTAGATTGTCTTCTGACACTAGGGAGATCGATCTTGTCCGCAAGAACGATTTATCCGACCAACACTCCCACCTCACTGCAAACCTCCACTTGGATCAACCTTGGCAAAGTTCCCCAAAGGCTTTGACCTAGATGTGACTTATCAACTAAGGGACAAGGACCCCCCTACCTTAGAGGAAATGCAAAAATTGGCCATAAGTGCATAAGCCAACTTAGCAGAAAAAAAGCTAGGACTAGATCAGAAAGGAAAGTCACATACCGGGATGAGGTCTCCACTTCAGCCCCTTCCTTAAATCATAGAATAGATGACTTGGTTAGATCCATGAAGAAAATGTGGGAAAAAATAAGTTAAAATACACCTCTTAGGGACAATGAGCCAAACCCTCCAAACAGAAACCGGAACCAAAATTTTAGGAAGGAACAACCTCAAAACAAACTAAGGGAAAATGACCAACAAATTAGGCCACCCTTTAATGAAAATTATGTGGAAGAAGATGATAGGGACATAGAACCCATTGATGAAAATAACTTGAACCTCATAGGTTTTGATAACGAGAGTGAGGTTTACCTCACAGAAGAAGAACAAGCATTTTTCTCTCCGAATCAAGATGAAACCAACTATGAAGATCCCAAATATCCTGCCATAGATTTTAAGAATGCCATAGTAGAAACTCATAAGAATTATGACCTTAGAAGGAAAAAAAACCAGGACAACTCCAAGAAAGGTAGCTCAGACATTATTAGAACCCCTGATACCATCCTTAAAAAAGCAGTGGACAGCAACAAAATCATCGTCAAGAAAACTGACCAGAACAAAGATAAAGCTATTCAAAGAAGTCTTGGCTCAGATGCTCCTAGTACTTCCACAAAGATTCCCGAGATGGTTGTGTCAAACAAAATCCCGAAACAAAGTCAGCAAACTCAGAACATAGAGAAATTCATGGCTAAAAAAACTGAAGCAAACTTGTCTAAACTACAAACACCTTTCAGTTTTGAGGGAGAAATAGCCAAAATAAAGATTATCATGCCCCTCACTGAACTTATCACCCAAATCTCTTATAATTCTCAAGTGTTTAAGGTCCTAAATATAGGAAATGATGTAAACACCCTTAATCTAGCTTATGACACTCCTGAAGTATTGTTTGGTCCAAAAATAGAAGGGAAATTCCAAGAAGGAACCACTCTTCCCTTTTACATCAGTTTGAATATCCATGACCAACTCTTACATAATGCCATGCTAGACTCCAAGGCCTCACATAATCTCATGCCGATGGTTGTGATGGAAAGATTAGGCCTAGAAATCACAAGACCATATAAATACTTATATTCATTTGATTCAAGTAGAGTCAAATGTCTAGGCTTGATCAAGGATCTTTGTTTCAGTTTGGCCCAAGTACATGCAAAACATCTGATCATGGACATAGTGGTAGAAGACATCCCTCCCAATTATGGAATGCTTTTATCCAGATCTTGGGGAGCTAACCTTCAGGGGAATATTCAACTTGATATGTCCTACGCCACTATTCCTGTGTTTGACCAAAATAGAATACTCTATCGAGAATCACACATGAAATATATGATCATAAGCCAAGAAAGGCCAGATAACATCTCGATGTACTCCTTGCATTCTGATCTGAACTCTTTCATTTTACACACCAATGAAGACATTGAAGAACAATCAGAAGGATTTGAAACAAACTTAGACCCACCACATCAGCTACCCCAAGTTCTCTATGATGAACTAGACACTCAAAGTTATCATGATCATGAGCAGCCATGTCTTGAGGAAAGAAAGTTTATTCCTTTTGAAATGGGAATAGAGCAAGAAGCACAAACCATTATGTATTATGAAGCAAATTCCTCAAACCTTAGGCAAACATCAGTAGTAACATCAGCAAACTTTTTCAGAACAGAGGCATTAGAAGACTTGCATATCACAAACCTCTTTGGAACTCAGGGGCAGGGAAACTTAATGTTCTTACCATACCTTAATGATTTTCCATCACTTAAATCTACCCTTTCAAATGAAACCTTGACTGTAGCCATAACAGCTCAAAATCCAAAAACAATTCCTGGTAAACTTCTTATGTAAGGATATGATGATGGCAGTCCAAATATACCTGAGTTACTTGAACTGGCTAACATCCTGTCACTCCACCAAAGACTTAGAACTACTATAATTGGAAATCTTATTCAAAATACTACCTCATATAGAGAAAACAGTGAGAAACACTATGCAACTTCCATCACTCCAAGAAACAACTTCAAGAAAAGGAAATACAAAAATTTGAACCAAACAGTAATAGTCAAAGATAAAATAGCTAGTCATAGGATCTGTTTTGATTTTAGAAACACTAATACACACCCTTGTGACAGAAATTTTATCCTTCCTGCCCAAGACCATGATATACCAATGATAAGTACTTTTAATCATATGTCCTTCCAAAATGATGCTTCAGCTTATAGCCAAATGATTCCTTCGCAAAGCAGACAGCTCAAAGAATTTTTACAGTATGCTGGAAGTAGTTCCATTTTCAAACCCAAAATTGCAAAACCACCGGATATCAAAAATATGCTCCTAAAATCCATGTTTCCAGTTCTGAATTTCTGCATTCTAACATACCTTAATGATGTCATCATATACTTCAAAAATGACAAAGAATATCTGCACTATTTGAAAAATATGTACAACAAAAGAAGGAGTGGAAATCAGAGGTATAAAGAGGTACAGCGGGAAGATACAGGGTTTTTTAGAGATTCATGCATGAATCCTTATGTCATGCTTGAAAGAGAAAATTTTCCAAATTTTTCTTTTCAGGAGCTGAGTGGACCAAGAGTGGTAGGAGATCCTTATGAGGATAATATGCTTAAGTTTTGTCATTTCCAAGATTTTTGAGTCAAAACTTTTTCAATCACTATATATACCATTGTTTGAAATATAAATCAAAAAACAAAAAATTCAAAAAACAATAGAAAAATGGAAAAAGAGGGTGGTTTGAAAAATAGAAAGAAGGCCCCATGTTCAAAAAATGGTCATTCGGAAAGCGCAAGTCTAAATGCTGCTACTAGTGCTCAAATGTCTTGTTCAGTTATCTAGCCCAATCATAGCTGAACATCTTTTAAATTTATTTGCTGATAAGTTAGTGAGGGGAAAAGATGGTCAAAATTGTGTAAGCTTGACTTATCAAAGAGAGTATATTAGGAAAAGACACTGGTTCCACATGCTCAAAACAAAACCAAATAGGAAAGCAGGGATGAAAAACAAATTATGTATCTTAGCCCTGCTTTTCTAGTTTTCATTTTATGCAAAATAATATTTGTGTGTAGCTTGTCTTTCGTGCCACAAGTACATGAAAAATCAGACTATCTAATCCTGATTTGGTCATTTTTCAATTTCATGTTTTAGATTAGAGAATAAAATCCTGTCAAAAATCTTAACCTTGACAGTCGATCTAGCATAGGTAGAGAAAAAAAAGAGGAGTTCATCAGCTTAATCTAAACTCTCGGCGGATATAACTGTAGAATTAGATAGTGTCATTTTTCAAAAATAATTTTTCAAAGGGTTGCTAGTCCAAATGCACCAAAAAGAAGAAAAAATGTTAGGAAATATAGTGGGGTAGGTAGAAGTATCATTGATGCTAATCATGCTGTCAATTTTCAGAAATAACATCAAGGAGGAAAGAAATTTGCACCAATGGATAAAGGCACTAGTCTTCAAAGAATCGAGATCTGAAATTATAAACACCTCCTGAAAAAGAGATTCCCTCCCCAAATGGAGCCACTATTAATCATCAATATTTTTCACCTGTTCATGATGACTATTTGTTAAAGCCAAGTTTTCTAGCAGCTGATCTCAAAATTTGTGAAATTTTCCAGCTGGAAAACACCCATAATTTTTTTTCCCTCCTAACCTTTCCAATCAGCCCATGATAAGATAAAACCTCATTGTCAAAGCCCTATCTAACCTCAGCCATACTAGCTTGTCCATTAGCTCCAAAGAGAATAATCCAAATCTGTCCAATAAGTCTCCCCTAAGTTAGGTAGTGGCGCTTTAGGCATTTCTCCCTTGGCAAACTATCCTAAAGCCAAAAAACCTCTATCTATGATCAACCAGTCCTAGAAGACCTTCCTATTCTACAAATAAAGTGTGGTTACACCCTTAAGTCGTGCCACTAACAAACCTTGATGTCTCAGCAGCGCATATGCCCTAGGTCAAACTGATATTAGGTGGATTTACAGTGTTTCAATTGATCTTTCAAGAGCATAAGTGTACCATTGTTCCAGAAGAAATTATTAAATTCAACATGAGAAGACAACTACTTCTCATGTGGTTTTGAGCCTGGGATGTAGCTACAGGATAAAGAGTTATTTAAATAAGCTCCTGCAAACACAGTCCAAAGGTTAGTGATTTATGAATAGAAGATACTGGTCAAGTTGCTTGTGATGTATAAAGAGGCACAAAGGTATTTGAAAAGTAGAATTACATGTCTCAAAGAAATGCCCATCATGGCCTATTGTCATTTTGTCATTTTCATTTACTTTAGTATAAATAGGCAGTGAAAGGAAAGATAACATTGTTTGAAAACTAATGAAGTGGCATCACTGAGAAAACCTCCTCCAAACATGAGCAGAGGGTTAAAAGACTGAGAAAACCTCCTTCATTTTACAAGAAGAGGGTTTGGCAATGTGATAAAGGCCTCCTTCACCTAATAAGTAGAGGGCCAGGAAACAACAGTAGGGTTTTAGGTACAATGGGAAAACAACTGAAGGATCATGCATAGAAAAATGGTCTTAAAAAACAGAGGGAAAGCAGTGGTACCATAATAATCCAAGAGGTTGACTTGTCTCCTATCAGAGATCTCCTTCAAAAATATTCTGGAGCCAAAATGAACAAACCCTGCTGAGATATTTTTCAAAAACTCATCAAAAGTGACAAGAAGGTAACCTAAGCCTTGTTTTCTCAAGGGGACTTTGCAAATGAACAACACAGAGACGGTAGGTGTGAAAAAGGATATGGAAAGTGCTTTAAAATCACAGACAACACTCAAAACAGATAAAACATACCACTATCACAGTCAAAATCCTCTTTATGGACATGTCAAAATGACCTTGTTGTTGCATATGAGTCCCAAGGGCCTTTAAAGGCCCTTTTCATTGATAAGAAGGTATGGGTACGATCTAAGGAGTGCAAATGAGGTTCTTCACCCACAGTCAAAAGAAAGGCTCAAAGAGCACCTGACAATTCAATCAACCTCACAGTGGGCATGATCATCATCAAAACACCAGGAGCAGAAACTGTCAAAACAAGTTTTAAAGTGGTGATTTATCTCCTTACAAGAATGGCAAGGAATGCCTCACATATCATTGGTATGTCTTTTAGTAGAGTTTTTCCTTTAAAGGGATAGAAATAGGAAAACAGTGAAAAGGGTATTGCCTTAATGAGGAAAACACTGAGAGAGATTTTGGCTTTCAAAATGGCTTTTTCACTTTGAAAAGGGTCATATATATGAAGACCTTCAAAAAATATCATCCACAACACCTTTTTAGAGTTTTGGTCAAATAGTGGCTTTGTGATGGGTTGAAGATTATAAATGACAAATTCATGCTTCATTTTTTGTTTAGAACCAAAAGCTTTTTCAAAAAACCTCCAAAACCCTCACAAAAGAAAATTTCAAAGGGTGTTGGATTTTTAGACTATAAAAGGAGCTAGAGACCATTGCAAGGCCTATTTTGCAAACTAAAAACGTAAGTGACATCTCCCCTGGCTGTTCACCAGACCAAGTAAGGCATTTCAAGAAAATTTGCAGAGTTTCCAGGCCTTTAAGCCCGTGCAGTGTGCTTGGAAAAGTACGCGGTGCGTTCAGAAGAAAAAATACAAAGGGCTATAACGTTAGCGCGGTGCGCCTGTAGCTGCGCGCACCGCGCCTGTGCGCACGGTCACCACTGCCCGAAGGCCGACCAGACACCTTTTTATTATGTGACGCTTTTTTTTTTGAATGTGCTACGCCTGTTTGAACTACCGAAACACCTTCAAAGGGTCTTGAGACCTGCTCAACCGATCGAAAAAAGCGCCATATGCCATCCCAAGGTGTTCTCCATGCCTAGTGCTAATTTTTTGAAATCCTAAAGGGGTGACAAGGTTATTTTCATAAGACAAGAAACAATGATAAGGAGGGTATGTTTTTTGATAAAAAACAAAGTTGGTTAGGACTGTAAATGACACAAACCATTTCAAGTGATAGAAGGGAGTGTTGAAATAGTTTTAAGAGCCCTTATTGATTTTCAAAAACAATGATAGTGCAGGAGTATGGTTCTAAAAGATGAAAGGCTAGGTATATGGATAAAAATTCATTTTTTATGATATGAGAAAGCAACTCTGTGCATCTACCATAGTTCAAAGAAGAAAAATCAGTGTTTCAAGGTCCCAAAGTCATTCTAGAAAGATTTTATTTTTCCTGTGTTGAGCAGAGAGCCTATAATTGTTGAAGGTGTCCTAACAGTGGTGAAAAACAAAATTAACCCCTATCTACAAAATCTAAGAAAAAACACTTTTATAAGGTGGAAGTTTGGTCATTATAGATTGTTTTCTCTGTGTTATGAAATCGCAAACTAGTGCTACCTCCACTATCCCATAAAATAGAGTTTGGTGAGAAATTTTGCAAATTCAGTTGAGGGTGTTCTGTCTACCTCTGTAAAAATGGTGAATACAAGAAGAGTGTTTGATTGTGTTAGCCACCTATAAATTTTTTATACCAAAAGGTGGCTAAATCATTTTTGGAGCCTTCAAGGAACAGATTTTATTACTAAAAATTGTTGGCTCTCTAAGACTCTTGAAGGCCTCATGCCTCTGTCCCAAATATTCATTGTTGTTCCCATTTTATATTCAAGAAATTCTGTTAATTTCATGAGAAAAGACTGCTGAAAAACCATCATTTTCCCCCTCCCCCTATTCCAAAATTAACCTTCATTTGCTCCCCTTTTTCTCCATAAAAACTCCCTTGTTCTCATGATTCCTCTTCTTCCCCTCATGAAAATCACTTTTATAAAGTTAAAGACTCACTCTTTAACCTTACCGAAACCTCCAAAATCCATTAAAAACTTTGAAAATTTCATAAAAAACAAGTTTTATTTACTATGGACCTAAGCCCCCCTGGGCTAGGTCCTAACCACTTCCCCCCACATTCCCACGCATTGGAATCCAAGTGCTAAACCTATCTGGCACTTATCGCATCGGAGAGTCTCGAATGCACAAGTCTTTCCCATGTTCTGAAGTTTCCGATGCGATTGGCTTTGTATTAGAAAGCTTCGATGTGATTAGCCTTTATATAACTATGCCGTGGGCCCACCTTCGCGCTTAAAACCTTATGAAAATCCATTCCCGATCCATTTTTTCCTTTGTAAAACCCAAAAACCCACTTTTCCAAAGTTTTTGTCTAAAAACCAAAATCACGTGTTGATTATTTAAATGGGTAGATTAAAAAGACCCGACGCGCAATCGCATCGGAGAATTTCAAATGGGTTGATTGAAAATACCGGGCCTGAAGTTCCGATTGCGATTGGCCCTTCGTTGTATAAACTCCGCCCTCCCCCGCTTTACTCATATGACTTATGCTCGGGACCAAAGTTAAAAGTCACAAGCGCTGAATCGCATCGCAAAATTTCAAAATGGTTAGATCAAAAAGACGAAGGCCTGACCTTTTGATTGCAATAAGGCCCTTTTCATATAAATCCCTGGGCTCTTCCCATTCCATATAAATCAAAGGCCTCACAACCGGGCGCCCATCGCATTAGAAATTTTCTTTTATATGCGGTCTAACATTTCCCACCGCCAATTGCGATGGCCCAATCCCACAATCGCATCGGCCCTTTCTCCGATTGCAAAATCGCATCGGGCAGTTTCATCGTATGAATTTGTTTCTTCCCCCGACCGCATATCCCTCCGATTTTCTCCCCATCATTGATATGATCCTCAGATCAATGGCCATCGCCTAATCGCTTCTGCCCTCCTGATCGCGTAATCGCATTGGAGATTTTCATTGCACCCCTTTTCTCCTCCCGTCGATTGCGATCCTCCAATTGAATCTGGACCGTCCACGTGTCCAGATTGGACAGTCCAAAATCACTCTGCCTTATTCATCTCCCGCTCTCCTTTTTCCTTTCTACGCGTATCTCCACCGTTGGATGCTTTCATCGAACGGCTATGCTCCTCCCTGAAGCCTCCAAAGTAGTTAAAACCTAAATTACACAGGATTTCATAATATTTTGTTTGTTTTGCAGTTTCTGAAGGTTTTTTCCCATAACTACAAAGGAAAAGAAAGCCAAAGGGTCACGATATTTTGGCCTTTGGTTATCAAAGGGAAAGAGATTAAAAGGGCTTCACTCCACGTTTTATCAATGCTCCACGGGCATTGGTGCCTTTAAAGGCCCTGTGCAACCCAACACATCGAAAAGAAAGTGTGATTTAAATCACATTCAAAAGAATATCAGTTTTTGAATACATAGCACAACAGAATGAAGAATGAAGATAGATTTTGGGAATTACGGCTAAGAATGATTATCAAAAGCCTAATTCCCAGAATTAAAACACAATTAAAAGAACATTATAAGTGTTTAACAGACAGAAAGGCCTCCACCGCCACATTTGAGGTGAATTGATTCCTCTCGGCTACCACAGAGCCACCTATTGCCTCAAACCATTCAAACAGAGGCCGAAGTTATTGTTTAAGAAAATATCTACCTCACAATGCAGCCAAGCAATTAATTCCACTAAGGAAACTAATGCAAAAAAATATCAGTGGAGTTATTTTGTCCTAGATAGAGCCTAAAAGTCAATAAAGCTCCCACCGAGCTTAATTCATAATTGTAAATAGTTAATACATCAATCCACCTATAATCTTCTCCATCGAGCCCCTCAAAGTCTGAGCAGTCATTAATCTATAGTAATTGTCCTGAGAGATCTTTTGTTGGATCTCACCTCCTCATTCTTCTATAAATACCTCTGTAGAAGATGAGCAATTGTTGGTTGGTTGGTTGTTGTTTGATCACAGGTTGTAATACTAAAACTCTTTGAAATAAATATATAGTCTGTTGAAGTTGAAGAATAAATTGAAGTCTTGGAGGTCTTGATGATGTTTTTGCATGCTTGTTCCTGAGAAGGCTCTATCATTAGATCCATGAGCTTGGCTGTTGGTGAATTATTCTAAACTTTTTTATGTTTTCTCCTGTTTTCTTTCTGTTCCATAATTTATTACTACAGTAGGTTGAAAGTTTTAGGTTAAGAAATGACTCTTGGAAGCACCTTAGCCCTTTTCATCCTTCATTGTTTTGTGTTTTCTTCTGCTGAAGTATTTTAGAGGCTTTAATATTTCTCTTTAGTCTTCATGCTTGTTTATTTCCTTAATAGTTTGAACGGTTGGTTTCAGCATGATTTATGGTTCTCCCCGCTTGTCTGCTGCCACTTAAAAACTGTTATTGAGGTCTCCCTTTGAAGTTCTTTGCTTACAGTGAATAAAAGAGGTCTATTTTGATCTTGCCCTTTGTCCTCACTTAAAAATTTGGCTTAAAGGTCATTATAATTATGATCATAGATGTTTTTAGGTGTTCCCTCTTCTATGACTGCAATTATCAGTGAATCTTTTATGTTTTATAAGTCATTTGAAATAAAATCTTTGAGGAAATAGGGTGTTCCCCGAATCTTAGATTTCATTTTAAAAGTTGTTTGGAAATCATTATTTGCTTAAAGCTGTGATTTGTAGAATTTATGGTTAGCCCTGTTTATCAAAGAGCTCTTTATTGTTCAAATTATGCTTTCTAATTCCCTTTGTTGAGAATTAAACCTCTCTTTCCAAATCATTAATATTCATCTCATTTCAAAAACAAAAGGATCCTGTGGCCAAGTTAGATTTTCCATTTGATATCCCATATCCATTGATGAGTTTTTTATGACCTTTTCTTGACTCCATTGCCCAATGAACTAGACATTTCTCTGTCCTATATATCTTTCCTAGACCTTTCATGTTCTGTTCTACCAATTCCATCCAACCAAACAAACAAACAAACACCTGCACTTAATAACTAGTCTAAAACCAATACTCAAAGCACACAAGATAAACCTTTGCAAACAAAATTTTGAGAGATCCCTCTCTGAGAATAGGAGGACTAGATATTGTAACTCTAAAGATTGGTTCTGATGTTGCCTTGTCTTTTGATTTGCGAAAATATCAAAACACGGGACACCAACATAATGGCGATCACGGTGGGACCTATTGAGTATATGATAGTATAGAAAACTCTTTTAGACTCAGTAAGTCCTTAAATAACCATAGAAACTCAGAAAAACCCAAGATATTTCAGTTTGGCTTCATAATAAACATGGTGGTGGACCATAAAACCTTTTACCTCTGAAAAAAGATAAAAAATTCCACTTGGCGACTCCAAAATACTCAACAGACCTTAAGAATCCACTGGGAAGAACCCTTATCATTGTAATATCATTCAAACTCAGTTAGAGGACTGTAGGGTTTAAATTTGCAAAACAGACTAGTTAACCTCTTAAAGATTGTCATACCTGGTTGAACTTGTCTTGTTTATTTGGGTTTGAAAAATGTAGAAATTTGAATAATAGATAACTTATTCACCGAGATTATCCTAATCACACACTATTTGAGCTTCATGCATAATACATAACCTCTTCTACTATTGATCATCAATTTGCAGAAATTAAACAATCACATGCGCACATTAAAACCATAAACAATCACACATATAAACACAATATTTATGGGAAAGCTTAAAGCTAAAAACCCCCAACTATCTGTATATTATAATGATAGAGATCATGTAACAATCATAGTACAAAATCCTCACAATCTCTCATCACTATCTCCAATTGTTACACACTACACAAGCCCAGATCATACAAAACACATGCTCCAATCTGCTCCACCTGTTAGCCTGCCTCTACTACGCAATCCAATATGGATAAGCATGAGATCCAAGTTCTAATCCCACCAGTATGTATTTCACAATCCTCATTGGCATCTCCATCAATGTGTGTGCAAATCTCATGCACCAGTATATTCACAACTGATAGTCACACTGCTCTTTCACCTAAACTCTCCACTTGTCTCCACTGAAACTGTCCATGCACTGCAGTTAACTGATGTATTCATTATTTGATTTATGAGTTAATAATTAGTGAACTAATTAATAATTAATTCACACCACTCTCACTAATTGTATCAATCAGTTAGACTAGATACAACTAGCTCAACTAAGTTAAACTGAACACAACTCCATTAACTGTCTCATCAACTCCACCAAACTCTGTCACATGAGTTCTAACTGAATTCAACCATGCTATAGCTCCACTAAACCTTAGGAATAGTGTAATTCCTTCTTTCAGCTACATGTACCACATCCGTGACTCGAACTGAAGTGCTCTAAGAGGATAAGATAATGTTTATAGTCCAAATATTATTAAGAGCTAATAATATTCGACATATCTATTTTTAGACTGGCAATCTAAAAATAGATTCCGCCCAGTATGTCTAAAAATAGAAGTCCATCTATTTTTCCCGACTTTACCAACCATCCACCAATAGCATCCTGCAACTCATAGAACATGATCCATATGTCTAAAAATAGACATAGTCTAAAAATAGACTTTGCGCCAAAAATCGCCTGCGGGCCCACTTAGTGAAGGTGACTTCTTTCCACTAAGCTCCTTATCTTGTTGCAATCTCAACAAAAAACACAGCATAGTGGCTCCTAGAAATATCCACACTAGAGCCTATCCTGACCCCGATCCACCTGAGATAGTTGATAACCCGGAAGGTATCCTTAGGAAGTCTCCTAAGATAAAATTATCAACTGTTTTCGAATCACCCTTGAGAGCTAATTCAGTTCCTGAAAATCTTGCAGCTCTAGAAGAAACATATGGTGGTGGAACCATAAAACGTTTTACCTCCTTACGAGCTAAAATTTTTTCCACCTGGCGACTCCACACTCTGAAACTCCCAAAAGACCAAATGACTCTACTGGTAGAAGACCCTGAACTGATTGACTAGACATAGTAACCTCTTTCCTTATTTACAAATATGATTCCGAGAATACAACGAAGATATGCCCCAATGAGTAGAGATCATATCCCTGGGTTTCCACACAAGATGCCCGAGGTGAATTGGGATGACAACCTACCTGTTTTTCAAGGTGAAAAGTTTGATGACCCTTTATTACATCTTATCAAATTTCACATACATGTATGGAGGTTTAAAGTTGAATGGCATGAAGACTGCCTAATGAAAATGTTCATGTTAACATTAGAAGGAAAAGCTAGGGATTGGTATGAATGCTTAAGATCTAGTAGTTTGTTTTCTCTAAGAGACCTTGAATATGTGTTCTCTGAGAACTATAAAGAAAACACTACATCATTATCATTGGGTGTAATATATTATGATCCATCACAAAATATCACCCATCACATTATAGATAATGAGGGGGCTTTGGAAGAGATGCATCGTCAAGATCTTTTAATAGCCATTCATGAGTTTAATCTCCTATTGAAAAATATTAAGAACATAGATGAATCATTTGAGGAAGAGATGATCCAAGAAATAATGGATGTTCCTCAAGATATCCCTGAAAACTCAAATATTGATTCATCATCCCTTATAATCGAGGCTCAAGAAGACATTCAGCCTCAAAATCAGTCTTCACAAGAGACAGAGAACTACTGTACTTTTGTTCAAAGGGACATGGAAACATCCTTCCTTTTGACAGAAAAAGAGATAGATCAGAGTATTTATGAACAGTCAGTCTCTGAAATTTTTTTCAAAACAAACACTCCTGCCCATTCACATAGAGAACTTTGTTGTATAGATTTAGAAAGTTCTTTTGTAGATCAAAATGAAGAAGGGCCTGTTGATAACCCAATATGTTTGATTGGTAGAATTACTTATATTCATGATTCTCCTAACTTTGATCTATCTAGTGATGATGCTTCCCAAACAGAATTTAATTTTGCAGGATCATCAGTAGTAGATTTATGCAAGGAAGATCAGCTCCTTCAAAAGAGTAATGAGCCAATGTAGACTATTTATGATACTGATGATGAAAGTTTTCAAAGTCTAGAAGCAAGTGAAGATTCATTGGATCTTTCCTCTGTTCCATTTCAGAGCATAAATAATAGTTTCCATGTGATTGGGAATCAGCAGACTTTCAGCTCAAAGGATGAGGAGGAAAGAAACAAAGAAACATTTGGGAAGGTGGAAATCAAGGAGCTTTCTCTTGAAAAAGAGGAAGAAATTAAACATACCCTTGCTCAAGAATATAATAACCTCCTCATAGAGTACAATCCACTAAACCAGAGCCTACCAGGGCTACAAGAGGACAACACTGCCAAATATGATGAGTCCTCCAGTTAAGATGATGATGAAGAAGAGGGAGAGAAACAGATAGAAGACTATCCTACTGAGGATATACCATCTTCTCAAGAAGAATCTTTTTCCTTTTCTGTTAAGAATAATGAAGCTTCCAAGAAACTTTCTGAAGATATGCTCCTCAAAGATGAAGTCCCGGAAGTAGATAACCTACAAACTGTGGAGGACCATAAAGAAGAGAATCTTCATCTTTTCTTTGTTGATCCTATGGAAGAGTGTGTGGAAATCTCAACTGGCTCAAATTATCAAGCACTGATCTTTTGCAAGAGCCAGATACATGAAAAGCTGTCACCTTCTGTGATAGACTTGGTTTTGAAGATTAATCTTCAAAATATACTATGGATACCTCCGACAAGCAGACAAAGTTTCTTCTTCTTCTTTACATTACTTAGATGACTGCATTGGCAATTTTGTATCATGTGATAAATGTAAATAATCCATGTTTAGAATAGGTTATATAGGAATGTCAATAAAGCTCAGTTCTGAGCATGTAGTTAGTTGTTGTTTTCTGCTTTGAAGAAAAATCAAAGAATCAAAAATACAAAAACAAAGAAAAGAAAGAAAAAAGGGCAGATTGTCAAAACAAGAAAGGTATAGCCCCATACCAAAAAAGAGAAACAAATTCTGAAAGTGTGAAAGCTTAAATGCCACTCCTAAATAGCACACTTCTAGTTAGTCAAACAGCTTAATATTGACTAATTAGCTTTAAATTTTCTACTGATAGGATAGTGAATTTGATTTTCCAAACTGTTTAATCTTGGCTTATCAGTAGATAGTTTAGGATAGAAATTAAAGGTTCAAACATGCTCAAAATCTGAACCTAAGTTTCAAAGAGAAAATGACTCAAATCTATTTCAAAAATTGAGTCAAAAGATGTAAATCTGGTCCTGATCAGCTCAAAATCTGAACCAGTGAGAAAAAGGAAGAATAGCTCAAACAAAGTAAAAAACAGAGCTGTAAAAAAGATGAAGGAAGTGCTTTGAATTTTCAGATCTTAAGCCTTCCATTTTGATTTAATTTTCTGCAAATAATAATCTATGTGCAACTTGTTTTTATGCCATAGATCAACATCAAGTTAGACTGTTCAATCCTAACTTGAATGCTTTTTAAATTTCTTCTTTAGCAATTAGAGAATAAAAATCTGTTAGACTGTTTAATCCTAACAGATTAATAGAATAGGTAGAGAAGCATATGGGCTCAACTGCTTAAATCTGAGTCCATGGAGAAATAAGAAGTAGAAATAGATTAGATTTTTTCCTTTCGAAAGAATAAAATGTTGAAAGAGAGTTTGCCAATCCAAGTGCACTCTAAGGAAGAAAAACTGTTAGATCAGTAGGATTGGGTAGGAAGAAATATTTTTGATGAAAGATCCATTATTTTCCATGGCTCTTAGCATTTCCAAAGCAAAAGAAGATCATTCAATCAAAGAAAGACAACCCAATGGATGAGGCAACTGATCAGCATCTCAGAGAATGCAAGTATGAAATTCTTGATACCTTCAAGAAGGCATCATCCCCAAGTGGAGCCATTGTTAGCCACCTATAAATTTTTTATACCAAAAGGTGGTTAAATAATTTTTGGAGCCTTCAAGGAATAGATTTTATTACTAAAAATTGTTGGCTCTTGAAGACTCTTGAAAGCCTCATGCCTCTGTCCCAAATCTTCATTGTTGTTCTCGTTTTATATTCAGAAAATTCTACTAATTTCATGAGATAATACTGCTGAAAAACCATCATTTTCCCCCTCCCCCTATTCCAAAATTAACCTTCATTTGCTCCCTTTTTTCTCCATAAAAAATCCCTTGTTTTCATGATTCCTCTTCTTCCCCTCATGAAAATCACTTTTATAAAGTTAAAGACTCACTCTTTAACCTTACTGAAACCTCCAAAATCCATTAAAAACTTTGAAAATTTCATAAAAAACAAGTTTTATTTACTATGGACCTAAGCCCCCTTGGGCTAGGTCCTAACCACTTCCCTCCACATGCCCACACATTGGAGCCCAAGCGCTAAACCTATTTGGCGCTTATCGCATCGGAAAGTCTCGAATGCACAAGTCTTTCCCATGTTCCGAAGTTTCTGATGCGATTGGCTTTGTATTGGAAAGCTCTGATGTGATTAGCCTTTATATAACTATGTCGTGGGCTCGCCTTCACACTTAAAACCTTATGAAAATCCATTCCCGATCCACTTTTTCCTTTGTAAAAACCAAAAACCCACTTTTCCAAATTTTTTGTCTAAAAACCAAAATCACGTGTTGATTATTTAAATGCGTAGATTAAAAAGACCCGACACGCAATCACATCGGAGAATTTCAAATGGGTTGATTGAAAATACCGGGTCTGAAGTTACGATTGCGATTGGCCCTTCATTGTATAAACTCCACCCTCGCCCGCTTTACTCATATGACTTATGCCAAGGACCAAAGTTAAAAGTCCCAAGCGCTGAATCGCATCACAAACTTTCAAAATGGTTAGATCAAAAGGACGAAGGCCTGACCTTTCGATTGTGATAAGGCCCTTTTCATATAAAGCCCCAGGCGCTTCCCATTCCATATAAATCAAAGGCCCTGCAACTGGGCACCCATCGCATCGGAAATTTTCTTTTATATGCAGTTTAACGTTTCCCACCACCGATTGTGATGGCCCGATCATGCAATCGCATTGGACCTTTCTCTGATCGAAAAATCGCATCATGTAGTTTCATCGCATGCATTTGTTTCTTCCCCCGACCGCCTATCCCTTCGATTCGCTTCCCGCCGTTGAGCTGATCCTCAGATCGACGGCCATCGCCTAATCACTTCTTCCCTCCCGATTGCGCAACTGCATCAGAGATTTTCATTGCACCCCTTTTCTCCTCGCGCCGATTGTGATCCTCTAATTGAATCCGAACCGTCCACGTGTCCACATCAGACGGTCCAAAATCACTCTTCCTTATTCATATCCCGCTCTCGTTTTTTGCCTTTCTACACCGATATCCACCATTGGATGCTTTCATCCAATGGCTATGCCCCTCCCTGAAGCCTCCAAAGCAGTTAAAACCTAAATTATGCAGGATTTCATAATATTTTGTTTGTTTTGCAGTTTCCAAAGGTTTTTTCCCATAACTACGAAAGAAAATAAAGCGAGAGGGTCACGATCTTCTAGCCTTTGGTTATCAAAGGGAAAGAGATTAAAATGGTTTCACTCCATGTTTTATCAACGCTCCACTGGCATTGGTGCCTTTAAAGGCCCTCCGTGGCCCTGCACATCGACAAGACACTGTGATTTAAATCACATTCAAAAGAATATCAGTTTTTGTATACATAGCACAGTAGAATGAACAATGAAGATAGATTTTGGGAATTACGACTAAGAATGATTATCGAAAGCCTAATTCCCAGAATTAAAACACAATTAAAAGAAGATTATAAGTGTTTAATAGACAGAAAGGCCTCCACTGCCGCATTTGAGGCGAATCGATTCCTCTCGGCTACCAAAGAGCCACCTATTGCCTCAAACCATTCAAACAAAGGCCGAAGTTATTGTTTAAGAAAATATCTGCCTCACAGCGTAGCCAAGCAATCAATTCTGCTAAGGAAACTAATGCAAACAAATATAAGCGAAGTTTTTTCGTCCTAGATAGAGCCTAAAATTCAATAAAGCTCCCACCAAGCTTAATTCATAATTGTAAACAGTTAATACATCAATCCACCTGTAATCTTCTCCATCGAGCCCCTCAATTGCTGAGGAGTCATCAATCTGTAGTAATTTTCCTGAGAGATATTTTGTTGGATCTCACCTCCTCATTCTTCTGTAAATACCTCTGTAGGATATGAGTAATTGTTGGTTAGTTGGTCGTTGTTTGATCACAAGTTGTAATACTGAAACTCTTTGAAATAAATATATAGTCTATTGAAGTTGAAGAATAAATTGAAGTCTTGGAGGTCTTGATGATGTTGTTGCATGCTTGTTCCTGAGAAGGTTCTATCATTGGATCCATGAGCTTGGCTATTGGTGAAGTATTCTGAATTGTTTTACGTTTTCTCCTATTTTCATTCTGTTCCATAATTTCTTACTACAGTAGGTTGAAATTTTTAGGTTAAGAAATGACTCTTGGAAGCACCTTAGACCTGTTCATACTTCACTGTTTTGTGTTTTCTTCTGCTGAAGTATTTTAGAGGCTTTGATATTTCTCTTTAGTCTTCATGCTTGTTTATTTCCTTAATAGTTAGAACGGTTGGTTTCAGCATGATTTATGGTTCTCCCTGCTTGTCTGCTGCCACTTAAAAACTGTTATTGAGGTCTCCCTTTGAAGTTCTTTGCTTACAGTGAATCAAAGAGGTCTCTTTTGATCTTGCCCTTTTTCCTCACTTAAACAGTTGGCTTAAAGGTCATTATAATTATGATCATAGATGTTCTTAGGTGTTCCCTCTTCTATGACTGCAATTATCAGTGAATCTTTTATGTTTTCTAAGTCATTTGAAATAAAATATTTGAGGAAATAGGGTGTTCCCTGAATCTTAGATTTCATTTTAAAATTTGTTTTGAAATAATTATTTTCTTAAAGCTATGATTTGTAGAATTTATGGTTAGCCCTGTCTATCAAAGAGCTCTTTATTTTTCAAACTATGCTTTCAAATTCCCTTTGTTGAGAATTAAACCTCTCTTTCAAAATCATTGATGTTCATCTCATTTCAAAAACAAAAGGATCTTGTGGCCAAGTTAGATTTTCCCTTTGATATGCCATATCCATTGATGATTTTGTTATGACCTTTTCTTGACTCCATTTCCCAATGAACCAAACATTTCTCCGCCCTATATATCTTTCCTAGACCTTTCATGTTCTGCTGTATCAATTCCATCCAAACAAACAAACAAACAAACACCTCCACTTAATAACTAGTATAAAACCAATACTCAAATCACACGAGATAAACCTTTGCAAATTTTTTTTTGAGAGATCCCTCTCTGAGAATGGGAGGACTAGATCCTGTAACTCTAAATATTGGTTCTGATGTTGCCTTGTCTTTTGATTCGCCAAACTATCAAAACACGGGACACCAACAGATTGGGAAAGGGTGTTTTGTTTTTATCTAAATACAAGGTTGTTTTGTTTCTGTCAAAACACAAAGGATCCTTTTTCAAATAACAAACCACAAACATCTCTTTTCAAAGGACTTGGCATAAACACAGTGATAATATTGAGTTTGTATTTTGACAAATATTTGTTGATTGGCATTAAAAGAAGGCAAAAAATGACTGACAAGGAGGACAGAGGTGTGTGCTCGAGAAAAACATTCCAAAGGCCATTTGAGACAGCTTGGTATTGCAAAGAACATCCAAAACAAGATGCCTCCCAAGCAAGACAGTAGGAGTGGCCTTCACAGGAGGTTTGAGCCTGTGTCCACTGATGAGGTAAATGCTCACCCATCAGTCTTGTTTAACTTCCTTAAGGTTTGGTGTCTATATTTTTTTCAAAGAGTGCAAGAGGTGAAGAGCTATTCCCCTTTGACACAACTTTGTGCTTTGAGGTTCCAAGAGAAGCATTTTCAGTTGGCGGGCCTAGTTTTCAAATTCTCTCCCAGATCCATTTCCAAGGCCACCAAAATCCCTTATGTCAGGGAGAAGTGGTTTAAACAAAGCCACCTGGACTCAGAAGAATAAAAGCCTTTTCTGAAGCTTGAACATAGAGATTCATGTCCATCCATTGTCCCCTTCTCATATCTATTAACTAGTTACACTCCCTTCATGAAGATCATTATGAAATACTTCAGTTGCGAGGGAAGATTCTCCTGATTCTATACCTATCATATCCGATTTCTCATGCATTTGACGAGGGCCAAATTGTTAAATCTCCCTTTCTTCTTACATAGAAGTATTGAGAAAATGGCCTCCATTGTTCAGAAAAAGCCTCCTTCTCAACAGACAGCCTGCCTCTTCCATCACTCAATCATCAAGGTTATCATCCTTCATCAGCTTGAGAAGAAGGAAGTCTCTTGGGATACTTTTATCACACATACGGATTTCGCCACTGTCCCTTCATTTCATACATCTCCTTCACCTTCCACTCACCATCCTTCGCCTTCTTCAAGCAAGCCTATTCCCAAGAAGCTCAAATTTCCCATTGAACAAGAAAAATAGCATGATGAAGAAGAAGAACATGAACAAGAGGAGGAAGATGATGATGAGCAACAACATGATGAAACAGGGCAGCAAGGGGAAGAAGAACATAGTGAGGCAGAAAAGCAAGGGGAAGAAGGGCATGATGGAGAGGAACATCATGATGAAAAACAGACTCTTGGGCATGATGAATAAGCGCATGATGAAGAGGAACATCATGATGAATAGTATAATGCTAGGGATGATGAAGAGGAGCATGATGATGAACAAGCGCAACACAGTGATGGTGAGCAGCCTCTTGATGAAGAAGGGCATGATGAACAGGTGTAGCATGATGAATAGAGGTAGCCACAGCTTGATGAACAGAAGCAGCCACAGCATGATGACCAACAGCCTCATGATGATGAACAACAACTTCAAGAAAAAGAAAAACAACCTCATAAAAAGGAACAACAGCCTCATGAAGAATAAGGGCAGCATGATAAACAAGTGCAACACAGTGAGGAGGAAAGTCCTCAAAATGAAATGCAAAAGGAAATTCAAGACATCCATGAAGAAATCCAAGACAGTGGCTGTTATAGCATCATTTCTCACCTTGACATGATTCATGATTGCTACATGGCTTTATGGGCACCCATTCCTACAGACTTGGACAAATTCACTTAAAAACAGGGGAAAATCCTTCATACGCGACTATGCCCGTGTTTTTCCGCGTGTATACGCGAGTACAGCTAGACTTTTCCGCGTATGCCATTTTAATGATTAAAAAATATATAAAAATCCCTAATTTCGCGTTGGGTTGATGGTTACTCAGGTAGTTCAACTACCCCAGCCCGTGGCCAACTGTTTCCAACTGCTGAAACTACTTGGAAGGACTATAAAAAGACCTCATATGTATGGCCTAAGGGAGGGAGAGAATTATTATTATTATACTCTGTTGGTATTTCCCCCATCCAAGTCTGATTCCCCGTGCCTCCTGCACTTTCCCAGTTCATTTCAGGAAACCCTTGTTTCCTTGAGATACACATCCCTTTATATGTTATCTTGTATGCACCTGTTTGGAAGGAGACTTAGCGAGGCAAGGGCTGGACGGATCCGGACGACGGTCTGCGAAGGCCTTGGAAGGATCAGGTGATCTCTCCACTTACTTTTGTACGTACTATTTTTATAATACAGAAGTATCATGCTGTTCTCGAAATAAACGTGTTAGTGTATGCTTTAATGTATGAAGAATATTTGTTATACAAGCATTCATGATGATTTATTTAATGTTTTATATGAATCTCACTAACATATAGAGTAGGAATATATTGTACAACTTGTCCTTTGTGCTGGTTTCTTCTTGTATTTCAGGTGAAAGAGGAAGGATGGTTGCAGGGAGTTTGAACTCCACGTGGATCTACTTCAAACGTAGGACCAACGGGTAAACCTCTCATTCTACTCGATTTCGTTTTTATGACTATGCATGATCGTGTGAGTCTCTGTTAAGTAGTACGCCCCTGCTCTGTGGAGGTTGAATCCCAACCAACCTCTAGGGTGTTAAATCCCCGAAACAGAACTGGCGACTCCGCTGGGGATCACATTTTTGTGATTCTCTTGTTGGGTTGTTTCAGCTGTTTGGTAGGATACCAACAGTTTTTTCTGTCTTTTACAGTCCAGTTTGCTTTCTTGCAGTCAGTCTGAAGCTTTTATACCTTTCCCAGGCTTGTACTTTTTATTTTTCATTATCTTTCTTTGTATGAGGAGCAAATTAGCAAGGGTAAAGAGCCAATAGAGCATGTGCTAGCTGCCTCTCCTAGGCAAGGGGCCATGCTCTCTTCTCCAAAAGTGGAGAAGCCCCGGACATTAAGGAAAAGGGTGCCTAGAGTTGTAACTCCAAATGTTACTAGGGCCCTCCGAAGCAAAGGAAAATTTCCCAAGAAGCCCATTTTCAAATTTCCCAAGAGGAGGAAGAATAAAAGAGCCACCTAAAGCAAAGGAAAGGAGAAAGAAGAAATAAATCATGAAAAGTAAATGGAATTTGACATCATTCAAATCCAAAGTGATGATAGTGACAATGAAGCCTGGATCCTAGAAAATATCTTGATCAATAGAGAAAACCAAATTGATGCTTTGAGGATTGATCTTGAGAGGGCTAGAAACTTCAATCACTTTTTGCAAGTTCAAAACAAACAGATGAGTGTCCATATGGTGGTATATGAGACACAGGTAATCAAATACAAAAAAGAGGCCTCCAAAGCACAAGTGAGATTGGAAGAACTCATGGGTGAGTTCGATGAGAGCAAAGAAGAAGATCAGCCCAGGAGAAAGAGGCCAAGAACCATGGGGCTAAAAAGGCCCTTGAGAAACAAAAGGAAGAAGAAGATGCCCTTCTCCAATCTACCCCTCTCACTACATCGTTCACACAAGAGATAGAGAACAATCGAGAAGCATGGATTGAGAGGGTTAATGATCACTTCGAGAAGAATTTGGAGAAGGAAAATAGAGACTTGGACCTTCAACAGAGGATGACTGAGCATTATAATAAACTCAATAAGTTTGCCTAGCAGAAATTGAAGGTCACTCAGGAAAAACTCCAGGAGGCTAAAAGGAGGCGCCCGGCACCAAAATTGAGGAAATACACCTCAAAGCTCTAAATTTTGGCCTCAACTTCACAACATGTTTTTGAAAACCCTTGAGGGTCATGCTCACCGAAATTGGGTGAAATTTGGCAAATTTTGGTTTTTTGTCATTTTGGGGTTTTTGGCTAAAACCCATGGGCATCGCCATTTCAGTTTGGGGCATCCTCGAAGGATTAAAATGGTATCATTGAATGCCATAATTTTAGGGGCATATAATCAACAATTTTCAGATCAATTGAAGATCATTTTCTCTCCCAAAATGGCGAGAAACACTCTTTTTCTACACTCTGCCCCGTTTATCAGCAAGGCCTATTTTTTGGGTTTTTACACGCAGGTATCTTTTTGGAGAACTTCCATTAGTCAGTTGTGAGAAAAATAAAAAATTTCAGAAATTAGATATTTAGATCTTTCCAACGAGCCATCATGGGCCTTCTTTTGACATCGGGAATGCCTCCAAAAGTTGCCGTCAAGTCAGGGGACTTTCTGCTGATGTATTTCATGAGTATTTTTGTAAAAAATGCACTTTTCAAAAGTGACTTTTCTTCATGTGCGTTTAGCTATTTTTGTGCATGGTTATTAAGGAAAAGTCAATTTATTTCCCTTTTTTAGCATTCTTGAGATATTTTATTATATATTTTGTGCCTTGTGCTTTGCAAAGCCTCAAGGACAAAATCATATATTTTGGATAGGCCAACGAGATTGCAAGTTGAACTAAGAGGTTTTCCTCACATTGGCCTATATATTTCGAAGGCTTTCATTGTAAACAAGGCTGAACTTGATGAATAGAAGAAATATATGGTCATACAAGCTTTGGAAGAAACACTTGTCTCATGCTTTTGGATAGTTCCTTGGATGTTTTTGGATGATGAAAGAGGATTGTTGTTGGATTCCATGACTTGGTAGAATGGTATAGTGTCTCTCTTTCTGTTTTGTTTCTTAGTTTTCATTCATAGATCCATGTTATTGCTTGCTATAAAACAGTAGAGAACATATTTGAGACATGCCCTTGGAGGCACCTCAAATTTCCTGTTTCTTTATAGCTTCCATGTTTTCTTCATTCCTAGTCACATTAAAGAATCCTTAATTTCTCTTTAATAACTTAGGAATATTGTTTGCTTGTTTCATTAATGGTTTTATGCATGCTAAGTATGATTTACGGTATGCCCTACTTACTCATGGCTAGTCATAGCTCCACCTCCGAAACCTCTCTTTGATTGATTAGATTGTCATTTGTTGAACCAAGGAGGTCTTGTACTGATCTTGCCCTTTGCCTAAAACTATGCAATCTTGCTTCAAAGTGCCCAATAGCTTGGAGTACTATGTTTAGGTGTTCCTTCATAGTGATTTGAGTTGTTTTTTTGTCTTAAATGTATTTCCCCAAAGTCTGATAGCCATTTCCCGAAGTTAGAGAGTTATATATCTCTATGCATGGCTTGAATGTTTATTTCTATGCATTGATCTTTTTACATTTACATTTCTCATGATTAATGGTTAGCCCTACCATGTTTATGTTAGCTATTAAACTATTTATATTTGAAATCCTTTGTTCTTCACAAATTTAATGTCCATCTCACTCCATTTTTCTCAAAGATCCATTTTACCTCGAATCAAATCGGCCCTTCAACAACCTTGTATCACCACCTAAAAGCTTTCTTGACCTTTTCGACCCCATAGCCCAGTTGATCTGACATATTTTTTAACTATCTTAGTCTTTGATCAGTTCATCCCTCACAACCTAAAAACTAAAACCAAAAAACCTACTTCATAACTAGCCTAAAATCAAGAACACAATAATCAAACACACAGATATCCCTTACACAAATAGAGAGAGCCCTCTCTGAGTCCAGGAAGGCTAGGTCCTTGGGCTCCAAATATTGGTTTGATGTTACACTGTCATTTGGCTTGCCAATCAGCCAAAGCATGGGACCCTAACATAATGGTGATCACGGTGGGACTCTGAGTGATAAACAAACATAGTTTCCCTAAACCTTTAGAGACCTTTGAAAATACTATCTGATTGAATTATCCCCACTGCTCACTAACATAATGGCGATCACGATGGGACTAACTGAGTACATAATAGTCTAGCAAACTCTTGTAGATTCACTAGTCTTTAAACATTTAAACAGGAAAGCAGTCCATAGAATCATTTAGAGTAAACTCTTTTTTCTTTCACCACCCTAGTGAAGTGATGAAACAAGTTTAGAACACTCTAATAAACCATAGGCTGCACATAAAACTAAAAAAAAAAACCCCAAAACATTCCCAGATTGGCTTTTCCCTAGTTACTATTGGTGGACCATAGCTACATATTTACAAAAACAAGCAAGTTCCACCTGGAAACTCCACTAGCCTCCAGTAGGCCTTAAAAACTCCATAAAAACCAAAAAATTCATAAACCATACCTTTCTGTTAACTCATCCTTTCCAAACTTAAACTTATGGTGCGAACTCTGTAATCAGTGACAAACTAAGTATAGCTTAGCGATTCAGAAGACTTCACCTAAAAATAGGAGATAAGTAGAAATATTCTTGCCGAAAAGAAAAATTAGCTTGTCCATACAGCCTAGAAAACTGTTGAAACCAAGTGAATCACTCTTCTTTGCAAGTCTTCATCTCAAAGTTTTCCAGAAATTTTTTTTCCCGAAAGCATATTTGATAGTGTTGGTGGTGGACCATAGTTCTCATAGAAATCCACTTGGCAACTCCACTAGTCCATATTTTTTTTTGACCATCCATCACATTAGTAAACCCCCAGTGAGGCCATACATCCGAAACAATCACAAATACCATCTTCTCTAAGCTCTAGATTCAAAATATAGCTTCACAAAGAATCAACACCAGATCTCATCCAAACCCAAATCCCCCTATCATAGTAGATGACCTAGAGAAGATTCTGTGGCAAGCTTCCAAGACTAGCAATTTAGCTACCGATAGGTCCATCCGTAAAGAAAGATCAGTACCTGAACACCTCACAGCCTTGCAGGATTCCCCATTTGACTTAAAATCATCAAAAACCCTTTTTAGAAGAAAGTCACAAATTAAGATAGACTTTGACGATCTTGAGCCCCTAGATCTGCCACAGAGTCCTAGTAAAGAAGCCTCGCCTACTACACCTCTCGACTTTCATCTTCTCG
The DNA here is from genome assembly GCA_034641835.2 of Pinus albicaulis. Taxonomy (NCBI): domain Eukaryota; kingdom Viridiplantae; phylum Streptophyta; class Pinopsida; order Pinales; family Pinaceae; genus Pinus; species Pinus albicaulis. The sequence goes on along the minus strand of CM076581.1, from coordinate 1,010,485,436 downwards.
ATCACTTTGGCTCCTACCACCCCAGATCTACTCAAAATCAAATCACTAGCCCAAGTACATCTGCCACACCCATCCAAACCACTACTGATCAGACCACCTCAGCTCATCCTACAAGCCCTCATTTTGTACATCATCCATTAGCGCCTGCCATGGTAGCCTGGTATGCACCCTTGGTGTTGCCACAACCTTTGGCTCCCTTAAAAAATGACTATCAATCCAAAATCCCTCACTTTACCAGATTTGAGACTGACACAGCTCGACAACATGTAGATAGGATTAGCGATGCCTTTGAATACATGGAAATAGAAGATGAGACCATCAGAATGAGGATGTTTTCCCAAAGCCTGGGCAGAGAACCCAAAAAATGGTTTAAGAGCTTAGCTCCAAACAGAATCCACAATCTCCCAGAACTTTACCAAACCTTCATAAACAAGTGGGAAATCTGAAAGAACCCCATTCAAATATTGTCAGAGTATAACAATCTAAAACAGGAAAATGGGGAAAGTGTCCAGGGATACTGCACTAGGTTCAACAGTGTGTATAACTCCCTCCCACCTCACTTCAAACCTCCACTTGGCTTAGCCTTGGAAAAGATCCCCAAAGGCTTTGACCTAGACATGACTTATCAACTAAGAGATAAGGACCCCCCTACCTTAGAGGAAATGCAAAAGGTGGCCATAAGTGCAGAAGCCAACTTAGCTAAAAAAAGAGCTAGGACTAGATCAAAAAGGAAAGTCACATACCGGGATGAGGTCTCCACTTCAACCCCTTCCTTAGATCCTAGAATAGATGAGTTGGTTAGATCCATGGCGTAAATGTGGGAAAATATAAATGAAAAGACACCTCTTAGGGACAACTAGCCAAACCCTCCAAACAGAAACCGGAACCAAAATTTTAGGAGGGAACAACCTCAAAACAAACCAAGGGAAAATGACCAACAAGTTAGGCCACCCTTTAATGAAAGTTATTATGAAGAAGATGATAGGGATACAAAACCCATTGATTAAAATCGTTTGAACCTCATAGGTTCTGATAACGAAAGTGAGGTTTACCTCACAGAAGAAGAACAAGCGTTTTTCTCTCCGAATCAAGATGAAACCAACTAGGAAGATCCCGAAGATCCTGCCATAGATTTTCAGAATGCCATAGTAGAAGCTCACAGGCAGTATGACCTTAGAAGTAGAAAAAACTAGGACAACCCCATGAAAGGTAGCTCAGACACTGCTAGAATACCTGACACCATCCTTAAAAAAGCAGTGGACAACAACAAAATCATGGTCAAGTCTTGGCTCAGATGCTCCTAGTACTTGCACAAATATTCCTGAGATGGTTGTGTCAAACAAAATCCTGAAACAAAGTCAGCAAACTCAGAACATAGAGAAATTCATGGCTGAAAAAACCGAAACAAACGTATCTAAACTAAAAACACCTTTAAGTTTTGAGGGAGAAATCGCCAAAATAAATATTACCATGCCCATTACTAAAATTTTTGCCCAAATCTCTTATAAGTCTTAAGTGTTTAAGGTCCTGAATATAGGAAATGATGCAAACACACTTAATCTAGTTTATGACACTCCTGAAGTATTGTTTGGTCCAAAAATAGAAGGGAAATTCCAAGAAGGAACCACTCTTCCCTTTTACATCAGTTTGAATACCCATGACCAAATCTTACACAATGCCATGCTAGACGCTGGGGCCTCGCATAATCTCATGCTGAAGGTTGTGATGGAAAGATTAGGCCTAGAAATCACAAGACCATATAAAGACTTATATTCATTTGATTCAAGTAGAGTCAAATGTCTAGGCTTGATCAAGGATCTTTGTTTCAGTTTGGCCCAAGTACCTGCAAAACATCTGATCATGGACATATTGGTAGCAGACATCCCTCCCAATTATGGAATGATTTTATCGAGATCTTGGGGAGCTAAGCTTCAAGGGAATATTCAACTTGATATGTCCTACACCACTATTCCTGTGTTTGATCAAACTAGAATACTCTATGGAGAATCACACATGAAATATATGATCAGCAGCCAAGAAAGGCCAGATAACATCCTGATGTACTCCTTGCATTTTGATATGAACTCTTTCATTTTACACACTGATGAATACATTGAAGAATAGTCAGAAGGATTTGAAACAAACTTAGACCCACCACATTAGCTGCCCCAAGTTCTCTATGATGAACTAGAGACTCAAAATTATCATGATCATGAGCACCTATGTCTTGAGGAAAGAAATTTTGTTCCTTTTGAAATGGGAATAGAGCAAGAAGCACAAACCATTATGTATTATGAAGCAAATTTCTCAAACCTTAGGCAAACATCAGCAGTAACATCAGGAAACTTTTTCAGAACAGAGGCATTAGATGACTTGCATATCACAAACCTCTTTGGAACTCAGGGGTAGGGAAGCTTAACGTTCTTACCATACCTTAAGGATTTTCCATCACTTAACTCTACCCTTTCAAATGAAACCTTGACTGTAGCCATAACAACTCAAAATCTAGAAAGAATGCCTGATAAAATTCTTATGAAAGGATATGATGATGGTAGTCCAAATATACCTGAGTTACTTGAAATGGCTAACATTCTGTCACTCCACCAAAGACTTAGAACTACTAGAATTGGAAATCTTATTCAAAATACTACTTCATATAGAGAAAATAGTGAGAAACACTATGCCACTGCCATCACTCCAAGAAACAACTTTGACAAAAGGAAATACAAAAATCTGAACCAAATAGTAATAGTCAAAGATAAAATAGATGGTCATAGGATTTATTTTGATTTTAGAAACACTAATACATACCCTTGTGACAAAAAATTTATCCTTCCTACCCAAGACCATGATATACCAATGATAAGTTCTTTTAATCATATGTCCTTAACAGATGATGTTTTAGGTTATAACCAAATCATACCTTTGCAACGCAGACAGCTCAAATATTTTTTCCAGTATGCTGGAAGTAGTTGCATTTTCAAACCCAAAATTGCAAAACCACCAGATATCAAAAATATGCTCCTAAAAGCCATGTTTCCAGTTCTGAATTTTTGCATTCTAACATACCTTAATGATGTCATCATATACTTCAAAAATGACAAATAATATCTGCACTATTTGAAAAAGATTTACAACAAAAGAAGGAGTGGAAATCAAAGGTTTAAAGAGGTACAACGGGAAGATACAGGGTTGTTTAGAGATTCATGCATGAATCCTTATGTCATGCTTGAAAGAGAAAATTTTCCAAATTTTTATTTTTAGGAGCTGAGTGCACCAAGAGTGGTAGGAGATCCTTATGAGGATAAGATGCTTAAGTTTCGCCATTTTCAAGATTTCTGAGTCAAAACATTTTCAATCACTGTATATACCATTGTTTGAAAAATAAATCAAAAAACAAAAAATTCAAAAAACAATAGAAAAAAGAAAAAAGAGGGCAGTTTGAAAAAAAGAAAGAAGGCCCCATGTTCAGAAAATGGTCATTCGGAAAGCGCGCAAGTCTAAATGCCGCTACTAGTGCTCAAATGTCTTGTTCAGTTATCTAGCCTAATCATAACTGAACATGTTTTAAATTTATTTGCTGATAAGTTAGTGAGTGGAAAAGATGGTCAACATTGTGTAAGCTTGACTTATCAAAGAGAGTAGATTAGGAAAAGACACTGGTTCCACATGCTCAAAACAGAACCAAAGAGGAAAGCAGGTATGAAAAACAATTTGTGTATCCTAGCCCTACTTTTCTAGTTTTCATTTTATGCAAAATAATATTTGTGTGCAACTTGTCTTTTGTGCTACAAGTACATGACAATTCAGACTGTCTAATCCTGATTTGGTCATTTTTCAATTTTATGTTTTAGATTAGAGAATAAAATCCTATCAAAAAGCTTAACCTTGACAGTCGATCTAGCATAGGTAGAGAAAAAAAAAAGGAGTTCATCAACTTAATCTGAACTCTCGATGGATATAAGTGTAGAATTAGATAGTGTCATTTTTCAAAAATACTTTGTCGAAGGGTTGCTAGTCCATATGCACCCAAAAGAAGAAAAAAAGTTAGGAAATATAGTGGGGTAGGTAGAAATATCATTGATGCTAATCATGCTATCAATTTTTAGAAATAACATCAAGGAGGAAAGAAATTTGCACCAATGGATAAAGGCACTTGTTACACAACAATTTGTCACTGTCCCTACAGTTCCCCATCCCACACAATTGGAGGGCTCATTCTGTGACCTATGAGCAGTAGCATGACTTGAAAACACTTTCATGACATCCCTCTGGACATGAGCTTTCATTGCCCTGAAGACATTTCCTTGTGAAAAACCCTTAAAATGGCCTTTTCTTCATTGGCACGACTAGACAGTTCAGTACCCGTGCCAATGGGGGAAATCCTTCAAGAGGTCGCACCAATTGGTGCTCTGTCTCAGATTCACACTCACGCCAGCCAATTTAAGGAGTGTTTTTTAAAAATAAATGGCGGAAGATTCACTCCAACCAATTCCTAAACTGGTATCTATCTTGAGTTGGAAGGTTTGGCTATGGATCTCCATGTAGAGGAAGTGGTTTGCCACCTCTCATGGAGGCTTCCTTGAGGATAGGGCCAATCCCATGATTATAGGGATCCCAACTCCTCTTCCTCCATCTATAAAAGCTTGCTCATCTCCTTTGCAAGCTAGTCTCCAAGTTCCCAAGAGCCTAATGCTGCAGAGCCTTGATTCATTCCCTTAAGGCCAAATCCAAGCAAGGAGATCATTTTTGATACATCCGGAGAGAGAGGTTTGTCCCATCCTTGACAGGCTTTATCGAGACACATTCTACTGACGACCCTCCGAAGGAGAATTCAGTGTCAGAGCTATGGTTGTATTCTTCTTTTGATTAATTAATGATAAGCGACTATTGGTTATGGTTCCACTCTTGTTCTTAATGATGATCATGAGTTATGTCTTCTCTGACTGACATATAGTTGTATGTATTGCATTTTACGCTTGCGTTTGTTTTGTTTCTTGCGTGTGCAGGTGTCCAATCATGGAGATCTTGAGGATTGTGATCTTCCGGGGCTAAGGAACGGGAGCGCTACTTTCTCTACGAGCAACAACATTGGATTCTAGGTAAGCCTTCATCGCTGGTTGGTTTATTTGCAGTTAGGAACTTGCACTATAACGTGAACGATTGTTGCTAGACCCAGTCTGGGCTAGTAGGGATCGCCTCTATCTGTAGAGGGGATTTACCTCCAAAAGCAATTGGCGACTCTGCTGGGGATCGTTAGCTTGTTGTTGTTCTACTTTGTAAACTATATACGGAGTCTGAAGTTAGCCAGATAGCCTTTGAAACGCTTTTTCTCTGCAATAGCGAAGTAGATCAACGCTGCTTCAGTCAATCTCTGGTTTAGTTTATGAACTGAACACTTGGAGTATTGTCTTGTCTTTTCGGTTGTTTCTTGATTCTGCTTGCTTGATCGGCTCTTTTGGCTGGCTCTTTTTGTCTTTTCCTTTTGGTTCAGCCCCAGAGGATTAGATCTGACCTTTGCTTTTATGAATTTTCACCTTTTCATAGTTGGCTTGATTGGCGCGAGTTTAGCCCTGACAGTCGCGCCAGTTGGTGTAGTTTTCTAGTTCATCACTCGTGCCATTCCCTGTCTGGCACGGATTATAGCCAGACAGTCGCGCCATCTTCTATAGGTGCTAAGGTTTACCCTTGTTCGGAAGCTTCTTTTGGTCAGTACTTTGCTTCTGGGTTTGTTTTGGATTCTGCTTGAAGTGGTGAGTCTAGTCTTGGTTGGGAGAAAGTCTTTGTTTTTTCATTTTTCAGGTGTTGGTGCTTGTTGTCAGTTAGAAACCCGCACCAATTTGGCATTGGTGCTAGTTTTCAGTTAGCAAGTCGCGCCAGTTGGCGCTAGTTGTCAATGAAAAAGTCGGGCCAATTTCAGGGTGTGTGAAAATTGAGATTTTTTCCCTAAATCCTTCACCAGTGTGTATTTTCCTTCCAGTCTTTTCACTGTATGAGCATAGATTACATTGCTCATTGTCTGAAATGTCTTATTTCCATGATTGTTTGATTTAAAAGGGAATGAATTCCTTGTTTTGATCTCTTGCTTTGGAAGTCCTCTTTGTGTTTGACCTCATATGTCTTGTCGCCTTTTGAGGGATTTCGTGACAAAGTGTTTGAAACAACAATTGCATTCTTAGTGTTTGTTTACATCTCTTTTGCATTCATCCTTCATTAAGGAGATTTGTGTTCTTTTATTTTTCGTCTCATAGTTTTTTTTTCGTTAAAATGCATTAGATCACATTGCATTGAAAAATATTTTTTGAGATCCGAACTTAGATTACATTGTTTAATGATTGAAAACTAGAAATCTCTTTGAGTGCATTCTCTTTCATTAAAATCGTGCATTAATTAGGTTCTCATTTCATCGAAAAATGCATTGAGTGCATTCTTACCATTTGAAAAGGAAAAGGAAATTGTGCATAAATTACAATTGCATAGTTTTCTGAAAAGAGGATTTTTCATAGATTACATTGCATTATTCGCATTGTTGAATGTTTGGAATTACTTTTGGACAGTGAAATTCATCTAGTTTGGGAAAAGATTTCATTTGCAGTGTTGTTGTTTGTTGCATCGTTGTTTGAAACTCTTCCTTTAACTAGATAGCATTCATCGAATTGAAATATTTCTTTTCTCATATAGCTGCATACAGGAGATTTCGAGACATAACACTTGCTAGGGCCTGAAAACCGAGACATAATTGAAGATCAACATTAAAATCTATTCAATTTACACTAAGGCAGCATTGGAACATTAACGAAATATTTAGAGGTCTAGGCTAGAGATGTGTTCTGGCGTCTTTAAACCTAGAAGTTGTCGTTCACCTCTTGGCTTTAGATAGCACTAGTACGGACTTGTGCTCCCCGTATCGTCGAGTATATAAATAGAGACCTCACTAGGTTTCTATCCTTTATCCATAAGAAGCCAAGTCTACCGCCCTATACCCGTGATACACCGAACAACATTCAGGGAGATTGCCTGCACGTACGTTAAGTCCTTGGTTGATTTCTCCTTCATTTTGGAACCAAGGTGTATATTGCAGTTCACAGTTATTTGGTACACCCTTTGCCTAGCATTCCTGAGTAGTCATTTTGATCTTTTATAACTCCTTAAATTTGAAAAGATCATCAAGCGCTTGTCCTTTCACGCTTGCTTCAAAACTAAAAGAGATAGAGTCATCTTTCATCCATTTCTTGACTCTTAAAACATGAAATGGTAAAGTTTCCAAGTTTCAATGTCGTAAAATAAATCACCCACGATCACACGCCTTGTTAGGATTTTTTTGTTGGCCATTTGATTGTGTGCCTTGGTTTTTAGCCCGTGTGCAGTTTTGAGTTGTTGATGGAAACTTTTCCAGAGTTCACCAACCAAGGAATCCCCTCCGATGGGAATCCTGGTCATTTTCCTCCTTTTGGAAATGTTGGTGCTCCTTATATAGCAATGTTGTCCCTTCCTGGGTTAACTGTTGGGTTGCCTGTTTGGTTGTTTCCAACCTCTATGGTCCCGAATGTCTCGGCTACTGGTCAATCAGTTCCTCCACCTCGACAACATCATGTTGATTCCAAGGTGGACCTCTTCCCTTGTTCACCTGTTTCTGCGTCCTCCTCTTCTACTTCGCCTGGTGAAAGTCTAGATTCGAGTAACCAGGTGGCTAACAAGAAGAAGAAGAAGACAAAGAAGAAGAAGTCTGATAAGAGAGAGGCCAAGGCTGCAACTACTACTTCCGAAACTTCTCCTCTTGATAAACCTTCCAACCCTCCATGGAAAGTCAATTTCCCTTGCATGTTGTGCACGGGAGACCATCTTATTCGAGATTGCCCTGGAATTCCCAAGGTGCTCAAAGTATGGTCCAACGGTCGTCCGCTATTGCCTTTGGCTTCCGAGAGTCAAGTTGGGGACATGTATTCAACTGGTGCTGGTAAGGCTCCTAAGAAGCAGGGTAAGATCACAAATCCCTGTAAGTTGTGTGAAGGGGACCATGCCATTCACCTTTTTCCATATATGGATGAAGCAAAAAGAGTCTTAGAAAACTCAGTTGTCTCTGCACCATGCCTTCCGGCTGGTTACAAACAGATTTCTTTGAGTCTTCCGCCAGCTGATCCTACGATTGGTCAAGAGTCATCCTTGGTCGATCCCACTCCCTCGGAAATTCAAATTCAGGAATCCGTTCCCGACCAACCATTAGTCATGGGATTGGTTGAACAGGCCCCATCTATGGTGCACCAGGTCTTTTCCGTGGAGAGTGGATCTTACATCCCTCAAGTTCTTCTTGTTTCTTCAGATTCTTCAGACTTGGAGAAGGATTCTCCTATCCCTATACCTTAAGAAGCTGCTCCTCTGCCTCCCGTGATGGAGGTCATGGAGGATGCTCCCTCTTCGATTGTGACACCAGGGAATGACCATCTCAGTTCGATGGTAGCCCCTCCGAGTAGTTTGATCACTTCCTTTGATAGGAATCGATTCGCAGGATACCGCCTTCCATCTTATGTGCCTTTTGAGATAACAGTTCAGGCCTTTGGTCTGGTTTTACCCAGCACCATTATAGATGAAGGTGCATCTGTTAGTTTTCTGTCCTCAACTACCTGGCAAACTTTCGGTTCGCCGCAACTTGCACTTGTTACACAGAATTTGTTAGCATTTAACAGAAGAGTGAGTCAACCTTTAGGGATCCTTCCAAGGTTACCTGTTACTTTGGGAGGTAAAACCATCCACATGGATGTGATTTTTGTTCCAGGCCCCTTGGATTTCAGTCTACTCTTGGGGCACGATTACACCTATGCCATGGGAGTGCTAGTCTCCTCCCTTTTTCGTGTGGTCTATTTTCCACATGAAGGATGGATCATGACCATTGATCAACTTTCGTTCTTTGGTCCTGATGTGGCAACTAGCCCACCATCATCCCTTCCTGGTTTTTATCCACCCGTTGTATTTGCCCCACCGCAGGTCAACTATGTGGCTTCCTACCCCGTGCCTGTACCCAGTGATAGTGCTGTTGTGCATCAGGTGCTGGGGGCATTGGGTCCTGACTTCTAGGATGTTTTCCTTCCATCAGGAGTGGAACTCTTGGAAGCGATGACTTCTTGTTCATTATGATGAGGTCGGTTCGAGCAGGGTTCTTTTCCTGTGTCAAGCTCCTTAAAAAATGAAACAAGGTCGTCGAAGTAAAGTTCGTTTTCTTGTGTCAAGCTCCTTAAAAAATGAAACAAGGTTGTCCGGAGCAGAGTTCCTTGTCTTGTGTCAAGCTCCTTAAAAAATGAAACAAGGTTGTCAGAGCAGAGTTCCTTGTCTTGTGTCAAGCTCCTTAAAAAATGAAACAAGGTTGTTGGAGCACAATTCATTTTCTTGTGTCAAGCTCCTTAAAAAATGAAACAAGGTTATCAGAGCAGAGTTCCTTGTCTTGTTCCAAGCTCCTTAAACCATGAAACAAGATGTTATGAGGATAGTTCGTTTAATGTGTCAACCTCGTTAAAACAATGAAACACGTTCCCGTTCAATTCGAGTCTTTGTTTAGATCTCGTAAAATCCCAGTCGAGTCTTTCTCTTGATCTCGTAACTTGAACCTTCAATCCATCTGCCTTTCATATGGACTGAAGCTTGGGGGGCATGTACCTCGAATTGAGTCACCATGTTGGGGGCATGCTTACTTTTTCAAGCATAGTTTGTTTCTGTTTCAAGCTTGTGTAAAAATGAAACTAGTTTCAAGCATAGTTTATCTTTGTTTCAAGCTTGTGTGAAAATGAAACCAACTTCAAGCAGATCTTCTTGATTTCAAGCTTGTGCAAAAATGAAACCATTCCCATTTAACCTCTTGTGATTGCCATTTTATCAGCCTATTTTTGTCAGATGAGCCTTGGTTTTCTCATTCCATCATCACTATCTGCTTGGCCGATCATATGTCTTCACTTGGTTGTTTCACCCATTCCTGAGGAACCGTTGCAATGAGTGGTCTAATTAGCCAACCTCTTGACCTTTATTTGTTCTGAGTAGTTCCACCATTACCGGAACCAGTAGCTACCCGTTATACCACTCGTTCCTCTAGGAGGAGTCATCTTTCTACTCTTTTATGACTCTCTAAACATGAAAATATTGTCGAGTCCCTTGTCGTTTCAATCTCGTTAAAGTGGCTGCAAAATGACATCTACCCAGTATACGTTTACCCCTTTTTCAGGCTGGGATAGATTACTTACGAAAAAGGAATACCCTAGCCTATCGCAACTAGGAGGTTTTCTCAGACAAAGTTTTCTACCTTTTCAGATCTGAGGAACTATTTACGAAAAGGGACCTCTGGAGTTTACTTTTCTGCTGTCTTTTCAAACTCTCTAAACATGAAAAGACACCAACTTCTTCCTTTGTCAGACTCGTTAAACCCTGATGACATTGGATTCAGTCGTAATGACGATATTCAAGTTTCTCCTTCCTAGGGCTCATTAAATGTACTAGGATGGATTCGTCCAAAGGACGGACTTATATAACAATCATATGGTATCCTCTTCAAGCTTGTGTAAAAATAAAGAGGCACTCACCAGAAATGGTGGGGAAAATGGAACCAACACCTTTATCATGTAAGAAGTATGTCGCTCTTGAACATGGCACTTGTCTGCATTCGTGTCGGGTTGGGGACATCTCATCTCATTTTTCACTTGCCTCCATGGGTTTGGGTGATCCCTTTTGACCTCTCATCAGCTCTTTTCCTCATCACCATGACCTCTGATCTTTTGATGTCAAATACTGCCAAATCCACTGTCGTGCCACCAATATGTTCAAGAGAAGTTGACCTCTGCAAGTACCAACCTTCCTCTGATTCTCATTTGATCGTGATTCAAAAAAACATTATGTTCTTCTACCTCGTGTCGATGATGTGGGAAACACTATGGCCCACCTTCGATCGAGGTCACTTCCTGTCGACTTCAACTCATTATCCAGGAAGCTAATCTAGAGACTCCCTTCCGATACCTTGGAACCTGCATGCCTCAATGGCAGGTTTTTTGCATTCGACATGAGGTTTTCATCATTGGCCTCTAATCGAGTGATTCTACAGGTGTTCGACGCCAGCTCATTGATTCACATGCCGTAGATTGTACCGGTAGTACCTTGAGGGCCATTGTCATTATTGGTGGTTCCTCTCGCATCTGTTAACAACTTTCATCACTGGCTGGTAATTAGACGATGTTTTTGCATGTTCAATTTCAGCTCACTCATTCACATGCTAGAATTTGTACTTTGTTCGGGTCGAGATGGAGCGCAAGACCCTAGATTCCTGTTTGTTATAATCTAGGCTGTGATTTTGTGGATTATTATGATTAGTTACATGACTCACTGATTAGATGATTGCGACCATACCTGAGTCTATTTACCGATCCTCACTGGATGGCTGCTTCCATGCCTTGCATCTGGATTATTATATACTCTGTTATGGATGGTTGTGCCCATACCTCATATATATCATGTATTTGAGATATCAGTTGTACTTCTCTACGCAGGTTTTCCAATGACTGTGTTTTCATTTGGACACGTTCTCACGTTCTCGTAAAGAATTTCACCCCTCTCTCTCTTTCGGGCCTCATGCTTTAGGGGGCATCTGTTACATAGCAATTTGTCACCATCCCTACAGTTCCCCATCCTGCACAATTGGAGGGCTCATTCCGTGACCTGTGAGCAGTAGCATGACTTGAAAACACTTTCATGACATCCCTCTGGACATGAGCTTTCATTGCCCTGAAGACATCTCCTTGTGAAAAACCCTTAAAATGGCCTTTTCTTCATTGGCGTGACTAGACAGTTCAATACCTGCACCAATGGGGGAAATCCTTCAAGAGGTCGCGCCAATTGGCACTTTGTCTCAGAGTCGCACTCGCGCTAGCCAATTTAAGGAGTGTTTTTTTAAAATAAATGGTGGAAGATTCACTCCAAACAATTCCTAAACTGGTATCTATCTTGAGTTGGGAGGTTTGGCTACGGATCTCCATGTAGAGGAAGTGGTTTTCCACCTCTCATGGAAGCTTCCTTGAGGATAGGGCCAATCCCATGATTATAGGGATCCCAACTCCTCTTCCTCCATCTATAAAAGCTTGCTCATCTCCTTTGCAAGCTAGTCTCCAAGTTCCCAAGAGCCTAATGTTGCAGAGCCTTGATTCAATCCCTTAAGGCCAAATCCAAGCAAGGAGATCATTGTCGAGACATCCGGAGAGAGAGGTTTGTCCCATCCTTGACAGGCTTTATCGAGACACGTTTTTCTGACGACCCTCCGAAGGAGAATTCAGCGTCAGAGCTATGGTTGTATTCTTCTTTTGATTAATTAATGATAAGCGACTATTGGTTATGGTTCCACTCTTGTTCTTAATGATGATCATGATTTATGTCTTCTCTAACTGACATATAGTTGTATGTACTGGATTTTACACTTGCATTTGTTTTATTTCTTACGTGTGCAAGTGTCCGAGCACGGAGATCATGAGGATTGTGATCTGCCGGGGCTAAGGAACGGGAGTGCTACTTTCTCTATGAGCGACAGTGTTGGATTCTAGGTAAGCCTTCATCGCTGGTTGGTTTATCTGCAATTAGGAACCTACACTATAGTGTGAATGATTGTTGCTAGACCCGGTCTGGGCTGGTAGGGATCGCCTCTGTCCGTAGAGGGGATTTACCTCCACAACAGCACTGGTATTCAAAGAACCGAGATCTGAAATTTTGAACACCTCTTGAAAAGGATTTTCCCTCCCCAAATGGAGCCACTATTAGTCATCAATATGTTTCACCTGTTGATGATGACTATTTGTTAAAGCCAAGTTTTCTAGCAGCTGATCTCAAAATTTGTCAAATTTGCCAGCTGGAAAACACCCATAAACATTTTTTCCCTCCTAACGTTTTCAATCAGCCCATGAGGAGATAAAACCTCATTTTCAAAGCCCTATCTAACCTTAGCCATACTAGCTTGTCCATCAGCTCCAAAGAGAATAATCCAAATCTGTCCAAGAAGTCTCCCCTAAGTTAGGTAGTGGCACTTTAGGAATTTCTCCCTTGGAAAACTATCCTAAAGCCAAAGAACCTCTGTCTATTATCAACCAGTCCTAGAAGACCTTCCTATTCTACAAATAAAGTGTGGTTACACCCTCAAGTCGCACCACTAACAAACCTTGATGTCTCAGCAGTGCATATGCCCTAGGTCAAACTGATATTAAGTGGATTTACAATGTTTCAATGGATATTTCAAGAGAAGAAGCGTACCAGTATTATAGAAGAAATTATTAAATTCAACATGAGAATACAACTTCTTCTCATGTGGTTTTGAACCTGGGATGTAGCTACAGGACCAAGATTTATTTAAAGAAGGTCCTGCAAACACAGTCCAAAGGTTAGTGATTTATCAATAGAAGATACTGGTCAAGTTTCTTGTGATGTCTAAAGAGGCACAAAGGTATTTGAAAAGCAGAATTACATGTCTCAAAGAAATGCCCATCATGGCCTATTGTCATTTTTTCATTTTCATTTACTTAAGTATGAATAGGCAGTGAAAGGAAAGATAACACTGTTTGAAAACTGATGAAATGGCATCACTAAGAAAAGTTCCTCCAAACATGAGCAGAGGGTTAAAATACTGAGAAAACCTCCTTCATTTCACAAGGAGAGGGTTCAGAAATGTGATAAAGGCCTCCTTCACCTAATAAGTAGAGGGCCAGGAAATAGGAGCAGGGTTTTAAGTACAATGGGAAAACAACTGAAGGCTCATGGATAGAAAAATGGTGTTAAAAAACAGAGGGAAAGCATTGGTACCATAATAATCCAAGAGGTTGACTTGTCTCCTATCAAAGATCTCCTTCAAAAATAGTCTGGAGCCAAAATGAACAAACCCTGCTGAGATCTTTTTCAAAAGCTCATCAAAAGTGACAAGAAGGTAACCTAAACCTTTTTTTCTCAACGGGACTTTGCAAATGAACAACATAGAGATAGTAGGTGTGAAAAAGGATACATTTAAATTTCTCATGATTAATGGTTAGTCCTACCATGTTTATGTCATCTATTAAACTAGTTATGTTTGAAATCCTTTGTTCTTCACGAATTTAAGGTCCATCTCACTCCATTTTTCCCAAAGATCCATTTTACCTCGAATCAAATTGGCCTTTCATCAACCTTGTATCACCACCTAAAAGCTTTCTTGAATTTTTCGACCCCATAGCCCAGTTGATCTGAAATATTTTTTACCTATCTTAGTCTTTGATCAGTTCATCCCTCACAACCTAAAAACTAAAACCAAAAAACCTACTTCATAACTAGCCTAAAATCAAGAACACAATAAGCAGACACAGATATCCCTTACACGAATAGAGAGAGCCCTCTCTGAGTCCAAGAAGGCTAGGTCCTTGGGCTCCAAAGATTGGTTTGATGTCACATTGTCATTTGTCTTGCCAATCAGCCAAATCACGGGACCCTAACAACCTACACCATCAATTATTGTAGATTTTCACATTCAACACACCTTACTATTTTTAGCAGGATTTTGGTTCTTGCACTCCCAGAGCTATTTTGGGGCCTTAATCATCCAGGTGGATGTTGGTGGCCACCCACCTATTCCATTTGAATCCCCACCTTCAGTTCTTTTAGTTTTTAAGTTGCAGCACAACATACTATTTTGAGCATTTTTTCGGGTCCTGAACTTCCGGAGCCATTTTGAGGCCCTAAACGACATTTTTTGGGAAAACTAGGAACAACATGTGTTGGAATTTAGCAATATGATGAGCTTATTGAATATTAAACACCTTCACTAAGTGGGGCCCGCAGGCTATTTTTAGGTGTATGTCTATTTTTATAATGGTGAGCATATTCTAAAGTTAGTAGGATGCTAATTCAAAATAGTTGAGCAAATTCTATCTTTGGATGAATTTCTATTTTTAGAATATTAGGTGAAGTCTATTTATATATCTCTAATCTAAAAATAGATGCATGTCAGTTATTATTAGCCCTTAATAATAATGATACAATAAATAGTAACTTATTCTGTTGAAGCACTTTATTTCAGTGAACAGATGTGGCACATCAGTGGGCTGAAGGAACTACACAATTCTTAGGGTGCTTGGTGACTCATGCATGGAGGACTTAGTTGTAACTAATAGTGGCAAGTTGTGATAGAGTTGGAAGAGTAGTTATGTGAGTTTTTATTTAGTTTAACTCAGTTAAGTGAGTTAAACTTATTTAACCAAGTTGTATCTAGTTTTAACTAAATATGCACTAGTGAGAGTTCAGTGAATTAATTATTTAATTAATTCACAACTAGTGACTCACTTGCAACTGAAAAAATACAACAGTTAACTACTTGCATGTCAGTTCCAGTGGAGACCTAATGGAGAGATAGGTGAAAGGGTTAGATGGAGTATTTGTTGTGACTATAGTGATGCATTCAATGCATCTACACAGACATTACAGTTTCAAATGAGGATTGCGCAGTGCAAGCAAGGAAATATTGAATTCATTCAGGGGTCTTGTTCAGCAGGTATTTTTTAGTGAAGGCAGGTTGTCACGAGGCAAGAAATTGGTGCATAGATATGCAAATTTCTACATGACAGTGTGTGAATATTGTATATTGTACTAAGAGCTTGATGTATCAAGATTTGTATGATATTTTTACATGATTCCATGATATACGTAATATATTATAGTTGGGGTTTTTAGCTTTAAGCATTCTCGGTAAAAAATCTTGTTTATGTGCGATTGATTTTCTTCATGTGTTTCCAATTGGCTATTTAATTTCTACAAAGAATTAAGTGGAAGGATTATGTATTTAACATAAGATTAATTTGTTATATCAGGAGAATATGGTAATACATATCATTATTAATAAATTTCTACATGGTATCAGAGCAATGTTAATCACTGAATATTGCAATATTGAAGAGGTGTTGAGTTTTGTGCTAGTGGACAATTTGAATTTGTTGCAAGAATTTCTTAGTGCGACAGTTAAGTATTCATTGAAATGTCTTTCAATGGGTTGCGATTGGAGTATGAACTCAAGGGCACCTCCAACTACATAGCCTCAAAGGACAGGATGGAGGTGGTGCATGGAGGTAATGGTCTGAGGGAGTTCATCGATAGCGATGTTCCTAAGTGCACTTCGACGGATGTTGGATTACTTGATGCCTGGCAAAAGAAGGAAGCGAAGATAAGAAGAATTTTGTTTGAAGGTGTGAAATACCATATTGTGTCAAGCCTTCACGGGAAAGCCACTCCATTTGCAATGTGGAAGGCTTTGACAGATCTTTTCCAAAGAAATAGCAACAATGGGAAGTTGGTGCTGAAAGATAAGCTCAGAAAATAAAAACGGAGAAGGGCGACAGTATTTGAAAATATCTAACGAAGTTTTTCCAATGTAGGGATGAGTTGGGGAGTGTGGGAATTACAGTTGCAGATGATGAATTAGTGAGCTTGGCTCTCCATGGGCTTTTTAAGATTTGGCATAGCTATGAAGACTCTATCAATGGAAGGGAGAAATTGCCAGATTGGGAGCAAATTTGGTCGGATCTTATGTAGGAGGAGATAAGGCAGAATACCAAGGATGGCTTTTCATCAAATAATGATGATGAAGAGAATTTTGATTTCACTCCTAAAGCAAGGAACAACAAGGGGAGGAAATCCCATCCAAAATCTGAGGATAAAGCAAAGAAGATGGATTTGTCCAAGGTGAAGTGTTTTCACTATCACGAACAAGGGAATCTCACCACTAACTACGCACAGAAAAAGAAGAACAAGAAGGATTCTAGGGTTGCAGCTGGTGAGGCCCTTGCCTCGCAATTTGAGCTTGATTTCTCTTTTATCGCATGCTTGGTTTCAAGTGCAATGGGATCAGTGTGGTATCTTCATAGTGGTGCTTCCTTCCACATGACGGGAGACAAGGAGTTGTTTAGTGACTTGGAGGAGAAATATCTCCAAATGCATATAGAGATGGGCGACGATAGTAGATACAGTGAAATCAAAATTAGAACCATTACCTTTGAAAGGGATTCAGGTAAACCATTTCTACCGAAAGATGTTATACATGTTCCAGGTCTGAAGAATCACTTCGTCTCAGTGGCAATGTTGGAGGATAGAGGTTATGACACGTCATAACCCACAGTAGAATGGGGTCATGGAGAAGAATAACAGAACAATCGTGGGTGTTGCACAAGCTATGTTGCATGACCAGGACCTACCGTTGCACTTGTGGGTGAAAACATGCAACACTGCGGTTTATGTGCAAAACTGTTGTCCTCATACAGTACTTGGCATGAGTACACTTGAAGAAGCTTTTACTGGTAAGAAGTTGAATGTTTCTCATTTAAAGATATTTTGCTCATATGTTTACATTCATGTGACCAAGGACACCAGGAAGAAGCTGGAGCCAACTACAGAAGTTGGGATATTTGTGGGGTACATAGAAACACCCCATAATTATCGTGTATATTTTCCAAATAGTCAGATTACTGTTATGTGATGGGATATAAAATTCAATGAGGAGAAATCCATGAAGTTGTCACTTGAGAGGGAGCTACACTTGCATGCACAAGAGGAGCTACTTGTTCCCAATGATGAGCCTCTATATGTGGATCAGCCACAGGAGAATATTCATGGAGTGGAGGAGTCCACTCATGCAGAACCAAACATCAAAACAGTCAAGAAGCATACCACAGAAGCTGAGAGGTTGAAGCTTGATGCAGCATAGAATGTAGGAGTCCCTACATCACAGAGCAGACATAGATAATAACCTGACCAATTTATGGATACATGGCTCTTATGAGCAAGTGTATCGTGACAGAGCCATCTTCCTATGAGGAAGAAATGCAGGAGCCCACATGGATAGATTCTATGGTGGAGGAGTATGACTCCATTTTCAGAAAAAGTGCTAAGAAGGTTGTTCCAAGGCCGGTGGGTAAATCATTGGTAGGTTCGAGATGGATCTACAAGGTAAAGAAAGCTTCTCATGGGAGCGTCGAGAAGTATAAGGAAAGATTTGTTTCCGAGGGATTCTCATAGATCAAGGGGATTTATTATGAGGAAACCTTTTCACTTGTGGCACGATATTCTTCCATAAGGACCATCCTTGCTCTCTTAGCGCAGATGGGTTGGCACATTCATCAGATGGATGTGAAGACTGTGTTCCTTAATGGGATCATTAAGGAAGAAGTGTACATTGAGCAGCCTCAAGGATTTGAGATCTTCAGCAGCGAGTCTCATGTGTGCAGACTCAAAAGAGAAATTTATGGGCTAAATAAAGCACCTTGTGCTTGGTACACTTGGATTGACAGATATTTCACTGGACTTGGCTTCACCATGAGTGAGGATGGTGCAAACCTATACCAAATTGTGGTGGAGGGTAATCTTTTAATCATTGTTCTTTATGTTGATGATTTAATTCTAATGGGTGATGAGCAGTTGATACACTCATGCAAGGAGGACCTTGCAAAGGAGTTTAAGATGAAGGATTTGGGCCTCCTTCATTATTTCCTTGGATTGGAAATATAGAAATGAGGAGGTGAACTGTTTGTGTCTCAAGGCAAGTATGCTCAGGAGATACTTGGTAAGTTTCACATGGAGGACTGCAAGCCCATCGATACTCCTCTTACAGGAAATTGGAGTAAGGAGGATGCTACATCAACAAAGATAGTGGATGCCATTGTTTATCAACATTTTGTGGGTTTGCTCATGTATTTAGTTAATACAAGACTGGGCATATGATATGTGGTGAACCAACTTAGTCAAGCGATGGTTAAGCCTAACAAGCTCTTTTGGAAGGTGGGAAAGAATGTCCTAAGGTATCTCAATGGCACATCTGAGTACGGATTTTGGTACAGATAGATGGATGAGGTGAAGTTTCATGGATTCACGGATGCAGATTGGGCAGGCAACCCAATGGACAGAAAGAGCACATTAGGAGGGGTTTTTAGAATCAGATCTACAGTAGTTTCTTGGTACAACGAGAAATAAAGATCCGTGGCACTCAATCAATGGAAGAAAAATATATGGCAGCAAGTCAAACTGCATGTGAGGCTATCTGGATGAGGAAGATCCTGGTCGGTTTGTTCGGTTCTCATTTAGATCCAATAGTGATTCATTGTGATAATCAAAGTTGCTTTAAACTCTCGATTAATCTTGTGTTTCATGATAGATTGAAGAATATAGATAGCCAATATCATCATATCAGAGATTGTGTGCACCCGAAGATCATGTTGCTTCAGTACATTCCTACAGAAGATCAAGAGGCAGATATCCTGATGAAGGAGCTCAATAGGAGCAAATTCAAATACCATAGAAGCAGGAGTGGGGTGAAGGATAGTCCCTATCCTGTTGATAGGGAGTTTTGATATTCAACAAGATGATGAGCTTAGTGAAAATTAATAACCTTCACTAAGTCAGGCCAACAGACTATTTTTAGGTGTATGTCTATTTTTAGAATGGTGAGCATATTCTAAAGTTAGCAGGATGCTAATTCAAGATGGTTGATAAAATTCTATCTTTGGATGAATTTCTATTCTTAGAAGATTGGGCGAAGTCTATTTATAGATGGCTAATCTAAAAATAGATGCATGTCAATTATTATTAGCTCTTAATAATAATTAGACAATAAATAGTAACTTATTCTGCTAGAGCACTTTATTTCAGTGAACAAATATAGCACATTAGTGGGCTGAAGGAATTACGCAATTCCTAGGGTGGTTGGTGACTCATGCATGGGGGACTCAGTTATAACTGATAGTGACAAGTTGTTAAAGAGTTGGAAGAGTAGTTATATGAGTTGTTATTTAGTTTAACTCAGTTAAGTGAGTTAAACTCAGTTGTGCTAGTTGTATCTAGTTGTAACTAAAGATACACTACTGAGAGTTCAACGAATTAATTATTTAATTAATTCACAACTAGTGACTCACTTGCAACTGAGCAAGTGCAACAGTTAACTACTTGCATGTCAGTTCTAGTGGAGACCCAGTGGAGAGATAGGTGAAAGGGTGAGATGGGTATCTGTTGTGACTACAGTGATGCATTCAATGCATCTACACAGAAATTGGAGTTTCCAATGAGGATTGCGTAGAGAAAGCAAGGCAAGATTGAATTCATTCAGGGGTCTTCTTCAGCAGGGATTGCATAGTGAAGGCAGGCTATTAGAAGGCAAGAAATTGGAGCATAGATATGAAAATTTCTACATGACAGTGTGTGAAGATTGTATATTGTATTGAGAGCTTGATGTACTAAGCTTTGTATGAGTTTGTTACATGATTCCATGATATACATAATATATGATAGTTGGGGTTTTTATCTTTAAGCTTTCCTTGTAAAACATCTTGTTTATGTGCGATTGATTTTCTTCATATGTTTGCAATTGGAAATGTAATTTCCACAAAGAATTAAGTGGAAGGATTCTATATTTAACATAAGATTAATTTGTTAGATCAGGATAATCCAGTAATACATATTAGTATTAATAAATTTCTACAACATGAGCCCATGGACAGATGTTTCTCACACCAAAATTTTTACTCCTCGGATAGATCTTTCTAACTAGGTATGATAAACGTCAAATGGAGATTGTATGCTAAAGTTACATCTCAAGGAAGTTGAAACAAAGATTTACCCAAAAGGGGCCCATACTTTTGGCGCTTCATCACCTAGAGTTAGGTTTTTGGAAATTTAGAGTTCTTCATTGTTTCTCAATAATAAATAGGCCCTTGAGCCTCATTGTAACACAATTGAGAGGCCTGTAGCCACCACATATCTTCTTAGACGTACACTACCAACACCCTAGCTATTTTTATTTCCATTAAGTTTGTAAGCATATTTCAGTCATTTGATTTAAATAAAATGAAGTATTTTTTCCACTACATCTTTGTGTTTATGTCTGTTTTTGTATGTTATTGCATTCCTCCCTAAATCTGGATCATCTCTCCCCTCTTCTCTCCATCTCTCCTTCTTTATCTCTTTATCTCACCCATAAACACTCACACTCTCTCTCCATCTCTCCCTTGTCACTCCCTCTCTCTACACTTCTCACCCTCTATGTATTTCTTCTTCCCTCCCACTCCCCCAATCCAACTCCATCTCCTTATCCCTCCCTCTGTCCTCCTCTCTCTAAAGTCCTCTATCTCGTCTTTCCTCTCTGTCTCTTTTTCTCCTACTTCCCTATCTCTTTCCCAATCTCTCTCTCTCTCTCTCTCTCTCTCTCCAATCCTCTCCTTATCTCCCTCCCTCTCTCCTACTCTCTCTCCCCTTCCATATTTAGGTCTTCCTCTACCTCTCTCACTCCTTTCCCTCTATCTCTACACCTCTATCACTTTATTTCTTTGTTCTTCCTTCCCATATATATCTAGAGTTAATATATATTATAATATAAAAAATTTGATATTGCATTAATCCCAAGCTATTAAATTTAATAACATTAATATTATAATATATTATATGAATATGAAATTTAATAATAATCATAATAATATTTTAATATTAATATTAAGGTTAATAATATTTTTTCGCATAGTATTAATAATAAATTTAGCCCATGGTATTTGGCCCATAGCCTTCACCTAAATAAAACTTTTTTTTTGGAGTGTTCACAAATATAAATAGGATTATGGAGTAAATATAAATTTTTTTTTTTCCCTTTTACCATACCTCTCATTTATTTATATTTATATTTATTTACCATACCTCTTTTATTTACCATGGTATTTGGCCCATAGGATTGGTATATACTTAGACGTTGATTTCTAATGCTATTTGATATATTTTTATGTATTTACCATACATATTTATACCTATTTTAGATTTATTTATTTAGCATTCCTCTTTTATAAAATTGGTATTTGGCGCATGGTATTTAGCCCACGATATCAATAATATTTTATAAGTATACAAAGAATAAAAATATATTTTCTTTATTTATCATACTCCAGTTTATTTATATTTATATTTATTTACCATATCTCTAGAATAAGTATAAAAATAAGTTTTATTTATTTACCATACCTTGGGTTTATTTATATTTATCATAACAAAAATTGGCGGCTAGAGAATGGCGCCCACATAATAGATGGCCCATAAACTGTTGCACAAATCTAAGAAGGATTCATCAAGGTAATAATCAACTTCAACATATACTTTAGAGTCAATATCCACCTTATGATTTTACTCAAAAAAAACGTGAATGTGGCTTTACATCTTCTATTTGTACTCAAAAGTATTAGGTTTTGTATCTATGAGAATCACTTGTAAATGAAGAATCATTATGTATAATTTAATTTATAGAACAAAAAATATTAGATTCTAGCATTACTAAGGAAATTTTGATAGATATTCCTCCCTATTTTCAACATATATGATTTCTATCAAAAGGACATAACAAGAAACGTGTCCAATAGCCTATGAAGTGTATCATAAGTGTGAATGGGAAAAAGGGACCTCTAGCAGCAATGGTGATGCACCCAGCTGCTCATGAAGAATTCCTGTCCTCGATGTCATGGATTTCGATATTGAGGAATCTCCATCTTTTAACTTCATAGGGCACAAATCATTCATCACTTCCATCCTGAGCCTTGTCAATTATCAGAGTGATTCACCAGACTATTGTGCCATGCTTCTTTCCTTCGAATCATCTTCCAGGATGATACATCCTTTCTCATGATTAGCAGCACTACAAAAATTCATAAAAATAAACATTTAAAACAAAAGTTACCTCAGTGATGATCTTTCACCATGACTTCTTCCTGTAAGCATCAGAATCCTTCATACAGATCGACACATCTCCTAATGATATGTTTTCCACGGGTCTTCTTCTTTACCAAAATTTTGTCAGAGTATACATATCTTTCCAAGAGATCTCCCAGTCAAATGCTATTGGAATCCAGATGATAACTGCCTCTTGACATGGTTTCATTTCATGATCTCTTCCTCTCTACGCATTCTTTATTCCTAGGAACGTACAACTTTCCTAGTTTCTTGTTCATATACAACCACCTCATATTTCATGAGGACATATTATGTTGATTTCATCTGTCCATGCATTGCGAGATACTTCTCCATAGATCATACTTATAAGTACAGAATTCCATTACCTGCAACCATATGACACGACTTCAAAACATCCAATGTCAGCATATAAATATACACATACCTCATACCTTTTTCCCTTGAGTTATCCTGTAGCAATTTCTCAAGAAGGAAGAGATTTACTCCCTTGGCCTACTTCATCAATATGTCATTACATCTATAAGTATGTTTCCATGATGACCCTTGCTATTGGTGACTGCTTTACATTAGTAATGTTTGTTAGAGAGGTTTTCCCAAAGCTGATTCACTAGGAGCTCCTACCATGCTTAGATTAGGATGCTAAATTATCACTTAACCAATAGAATTCAATTTCGTATTCATAAGTTTGTGTGATTTTCCTTGAATTATTCTTTTCTTTAACTTCCTTTATTCCTCTTATTGAGATTGTTTCTTTAGAACCAACTATCCATAAGTCTTCCACTTTTCCTAAAATTATCTTTTTCCTACTTGTCCATCTTATCATCTCTTCCAGATCTCACAGTTGAGATCTTATGAAATATCCCTTCATTCTTTGATACCTTCGATTTTTTGTAAATCAGGTCTAAGTGTCATGACCTTATTTATTGCATTGAATGGTTCTTTCAACTTATCATATATTCTTTTGATGTCTCCAATCCTGTTATATAGGGATGCAAGGACTTTGACTCATTTCAGAATAATCCTTGAGCCCTTCTATCCTTTTCAATGTATTTAGATGAATCTTGACCTTCAGAGAATTTTCTTGACTTTACTTTCTTTAAGGACTGTAACTATCTCCCTCATGCAAGGAATCTTGGTAACCCAACTAGCTTATAGATCTCCCTGCAAAAACAAATTCATTTTACCAAATTTGATTATAGAATGAAATATACTTACTTGACAAGTGAAGATAAAGTCTTCAGCTTGGTTGCTTCGATGGTGGTTGAGAAAATATGTATTGATTCTCTCTTTGGACGATCTTATTCTAATTGAAAAATCTTTTCTTCGGTAAATGAGATTGTTGCCTTTTATGATGAAAACATCTTTAGATCTAGTTTCCTTTGTTGATGTTGATTGACACTTCTTCGGATGATATTCTTCAATGTGTATGGAGGGGATCCTTGCTGTAATAATGGGGAGATAAAAATTCCTTTTATCTTGCTAGTCTTATAATTGAGTTAGATGTCATATTTCCAAGACCAAGATCATCTTTGTTGTTGATATTATTTGACCTTCTCTTCAGACGTGGCAAGGAACCAAAACTGCGATATTGTTCTATTATTTTCTTTACAGAGATCTAAAGGAAGCATTAGATTAGATAAAGGATAGAACCAAAACAAAACATGTGACAGTATCATTGAATGTGCCCTTGTCCAAGCATGCGATCTGCACTAGGTATGGCAGGAGCATTAGTATGATTTCACTAATCTCATGTTACCGAAAAACACCTCTAAAATTGGCCCGATATTTCTTGAGGATGATTCAAATTGTAGGCTATGATATTCAGATTCTGATTGCCTCCCAAAATCTCAGAGAATTATATCTCTGAACTTATCCCTTCTGTGATGAACTTTGATTGGCTTATATGCTTTGAAAAATTATCCTTGTGTGTCCCTTAGATGCCCTTTCTTAATTGTCACCTTAGCTCTGATACCATGTTGAGAATCTTGAGGGGTTATAAATTCTCTTCTTGATAATTACTTGTGAGCTTGTTTTCTTATGGATTCTTCTTAATTAATCCTTCATCAAGTCAATTACCAAAGTGTACAGGACACAAATGATTTAAGAAAAACTAATAGTTTTATTATAGGAAGGTAAATCAGAGATTTACCTTCCTTTCATTACACTTAAAAATTCATCACAACCCTTTGGATATTTGCATTGTAACCTTGTAAGTATCCGCACTATATTATTCTCAAATTATCTTCCTCAATCCGCAGGTTATACCTTCAGTGTACACCTTCAGTCTACGCCTTAAGTTGCTTCTGTTTCAGGTGCGTCTGCATCCCTTTTAGATGTTATACCACCTCAGATAAGTCCGCAAACTCTGTAGCCTCCAATACACACTAAACCCTGTTCTTTTTATCCGCACTTCATCTTAGAGCAGCCTCAGAAAAAATCCACATTAGCTACCCTTCTGTCCATGTTATCCACCACAGACTTCACTGTGATGTTAGCCTTAAATATCTACACTTACTCAGAGACCAGTCCGCAATATTCTTCATATTAAATTGGCCATAGAACAAATATATATATATATATATATATATATATATATATATATATAGATATATATATATATATATATATATATATATATATATATATATATATATATATATATATATATATATATATATCTATATATATATATATATATATATATATATATATATATATATATATATATATATATATATATATATATATATATATAGATGACTTGTCTAGTTATTAGGCCAACCAAACAACTAGTATTTTGGCTGACCAATCAGCTTATGTTATTCGTCATTATTTCATACATATTTCAACGTTGTTTTTCATTGTATAAGGAGCTTGACTTCTAACACATTTTGAAGGCTTTGTGGAGGGCTCCTTGTAGCATATCTATCTTTGTATTTTTCTTTTCATAACTACATAGTCAGAATGAAGACCGACCTAGTTACATTTTACAACATATTGGTGGGTGGTTAAGATATTCTCTCAAAAAAGTGATTTTATGTCCAAGATAGTGTACCTATCTCGTGACAACACCACATGTATTTATATGTAACATTATTTGATTAATTTAAGAGTAATCAGTCTTTCAAATTTGTATGAGAGCCCATTTGGGCGACCTTGGCTAAGGAAAATGAGAGTATATGATTTTTTTTTGGGTGAATTTCCTTTATATTTGTCCATCAAATTTTTAAGTGACTGTGGAAATTTGATATCACCAACTCAGGATTAGTAATAGGTCACTAGGAAGTTGAAGGAGTTCACTACCATTTCTAATTTTTTCCCCACTGTTGTTAAGTTGTTGCAATGTGGGGGAGAATACCTATAGGCATTGTTGCAATTCAAGACCGATATTAGGAAATATAGCTCTGGTCATTTTCTTTCATGGACTAGATCCCATTTCTTCTAGTGGTAGGGGGCATCCTGAAATAATCTGAACAAATTCATCGTGGGGATTTTTTTGCCTGAGATCATAGCTACAAATCTCAGGTTGGGGTTGCTCCAACAAGTTGCGTCGATGAGAGAAATTTGCGCCGATGAGAGGCCAATCGTGCCTAAATTGTTTGAATAATTTTCTCATTGAACCCATATATTGTTTGATTAAAATGCTTGTGGACTACATTAGTGTATTATGGGTGTTTTTGGTGCCTCTGTTTCCTACAAAAAATTTAGGTGTGGAATTGTGGAAGATCATTGATGTTGACATGAATTGAGCACCTCCTCCCACATTTGTTATTCTAGCATGCATTATGCACAATTTTTCTAATTGATAATAGGGAGGTTGTGTTTTCAATTGATCTAGTGATATCTCTTCAGAGTTGTGGACCATAGTTTTTGCAGTGTTTGTAGAAGTTTTAACAAACGTCAAAAATGTAATATCCCAAAATGGGAACTGTCAGCAATACATGGCTAGAGAACGCATTTTCCAGAAATGTGTGCAACAATATTTGAAACCAGCACCTGGATCCCTTATATATGAGTATCTAATTCCTAAATCAAATATTTTATCAAAAAAAAAATCCTTCTAGGTGGGTTAAACATATCTTCCACACCTAGTTTTCTTGAAAAATGCCCCAAAGGGACTGCAGCAACAATAACAATTCTGGTCATAAAATAACACAGATCCACTGAAGCAAAGTAGTAGGCTAATATGGAGGTTCAAATATCAGATTTATAACAGCAAATCATATGTATATTACATCCCATACATTGTACAAGAGAAAGCATAAGACTATACAGGAAAAATCCTCAGAAATGAGGGCTACAACCACAAGAAAACTCTGCATAAACCTGATAGCATTATTTTGATGGGCTGAAGCAGAATTTAATTAATACTCAGATCTAGAGCAGATATGTATGTAAAAATATGGATCTAATTTAGATATTTGTACAAGAAAAGCTCATCTATACATTCTCCTTGGGGTTTTGTGCAAAACATGAAGCACATAGAGTAGATATGAGATCTAGAGTTGCAGATCCGCAAAAAATATTTAGAAATTCTTGAATCATGTAATAGAATAGTAGATCAGATCTGAAACAAAAATGTATTGGATGGCAAATCCATGGATCACCACAGTGAGTGGAAGAATCCTAACACCGGATATCTCTCCTCCAAAATGCCAACAAAACACCCTACAACTACAAACTTACAAAAAATGTAGTTCGGGGATAGAAACTACGTTGTAGGCCCTGAGAATTATTTGGCCTGATGCCAGAGTCTAGATCTAAAGCTCAACAGCTAATGCACTCTTTCAGGAGGTTAAAAGACACACTCACTGAGAAGAGGCACTAGAATAATCTAGATCTCAGCAGATCTAGTATTTCCACTTGATGCAACTCACAAGGACAACCCAACCCTAAAAAGGATCAGTGTTGTAGGTGTAAGGTGAAGCTTGGCCCAAGCCTGATAGTGGACAAGATAAACAAGGCTCCTCCAAGAGCTACTCAAGGAAGGAGGTGGGATTCCTAAACAGGAAAACCCCTAATGAGGGATGTCTCAGCAGACAATACCTTCCGAAAATAATATCTTTAACAACCCCTTCATGTTGCTCTCCTATTCCTTTTATAAGATTGGATTCTTGTCAAACCCTAAATGATTTCATTAGTTTAGCCCCTTTCACGTGTAGAAACTCCATCTAGAACTACGTTGTGCCTCAAGGAGGTTCAATGCATCTAGACTGCGCTGTAGATATGGTCATGGTTGACTTGGTCAAGTAATCAACCTCTTTCACACTCAAGTGTGTTCTATAAAATGGCCCAAATTTAGCCATGTTCACATTGGGCATTGATTTATTTTGTTATTTTCAGTAGTTTTAAATGTCCTCCTTTACATTTTATTCATCAACATGAAATGCAAAACCAAACAAGGCAAAATAGAATATTACCATTAGCTTGGGCTAAGTGGGAATATTAGAAAAAATGAGGAGTGTTACCATGTATTGTATGAGTGGCCATGTTAGAACTATTTTGTTGACCTTGGAAGAACAATGGAGTTATTTCTTAGTCCACGATTGTCCTCATAAATACTAGTTGTGAAACTGAATATGATGTTTGAAAAATGAGGAAAGAGTGCTTTGGTTTTTTTAAATTTGGACTTAGCTTAGGTTGAGTTATTTGTCAGATTTCATCTAGGAAATTCAAGGGAACCTATCACAAATTTCGTATTGGAGCCTTTCATTTCCCATGATAACGAGTATTCTCTATCCATTCTCACTAAACATGTTTTTTTACAATAAACATTTCTTCTTGTGGAGGTATAGAAACTGAATAGAATCGAGATAAGTTTAAGAAAATATTTATCCCAACAAATAAGTTGTTAATATCTGAAATTTGTGCTCTTCATGCATCAGATCTGCGGAATTTGGTGATCGGTCAATCCAAGATTGTGTGGTGGTTTATTTTTTCGTTGAAGTGTTTTCTTCAGTGTGGATTAACATTGGAGATTCTGAAGAAAACTCATAATTTGTGTGTAGACAAATGGTAGAAATTAGCGTGAAGCTTACCATGCCAGAACCAGAGCTAGAGTGGAGACAATGTGAAGGAAAGTGTCTAGTGGGCTCTGCAAGATCACAAGTTATACAAGTCCATATAACACATATTTAGATGATTTCTTATACAATAGTTTGACTTTTGTTCGAAGGTTTTACACTTTGTACAATAAGCATGGTGTGTTTTATAATAATGGACTCATAGTAAAAGTGGATATTGGCGTTTGACTTTAATGCATAAAAACATGGTTATTTTTAGATGACTTCTTGTGCTTATACTGTCATTTAGTAATTTTTTTTTGGTATGGGTGAAGGTGAATGTGTCTTGGAATTTTGTATACATATTGGGATTTAAGAACTCAATATAAATTCATTTTGGCATAATTCACGACTGTAACTAATGATAGATAAAGCATTGAGATGCAATACCAGAATACCAAAGTTAAAAATGAAGATGCCAAAGACTCAAAAGTATAAATCCTATGATGAGTGGATACTATGATGGGAACATTTAAGTGAGAAACTGGCCATCATATGAATGGTGTGGTGTATGCAAGATTCAAGGAAAACATAGTGAAAGTTTGATAGAGTTTGTAGAATAGACTCATGACCATGATAAAGTATGAGTCACACATTGTAATTATAAAAAATCTTCATGTCATATATTTCTTTGTAATTTTATGTTGTGGTCCTTAAAATTTTTTATCTACCTTGTATCTTCCTAAGCATGGAGTATATTAAAAGGGAAAATGGATGTAAGACCTAGAGAGGTGATCTAGGTGAATATTGATGGCCACCAACCGATTCCACCTAGTCAGTTTCATCAGTTTTTTTATTCACTATTTTTATCATTTTTCTGGGTCGTGAACTTCCGGAGTCATTTTGAGGCCTTAAATGACATTTTTTGGGTATGGTTTCTTTAACTATTTGGCACAAATCACATCAGTAGTTGTAGTAATGAGAGAGATCTTTCCAAAAAGGTATCATATGCACCAAACAGAGATAATATGACAATGTTACGACCCCAGGAAGTTCGTTTCCCAACTAACCCCAACGAGGCCCATAAAAGCTTGGTGTTACATCTCCTTGGGTTAGGGTTTTGGTTGTTTAGGGTTTCTATTATTGTTTAATAATAAGAAGTCCCTTGAGCCTCATTGTAACACATTCCAGAGGCATGTAGCTACCACATCTCTTCTTACAAATAAGCTACCATAGTCCGAGCTAGTTTATTTTCCGTTCTTTCTTTAAGCATTTTTTAGTACTGGATATTAATGAAGTGAAGTGTTATTATTGCTACATTTTTGTGTTTATGTTTATTTCTTTATTTTATTGCACTCCTTCATAAGTATTGGTCAATAATATTAGAGCAGTCTTCTCTTTTCTGATCTTTCTTTACATGTCCCTAATGAGGTCAGGGTATATGGACTTAGGGCTCGATCTGGTTGAAAATTTTCAAGATCAACCTCGCAAACCCTAACAACCTTGCATGGAAAAATAAAAGAAAGACGAGGGAGTAGGATATAATATCAAAACATTGCTTGAGGAGGCCCTCGAAAAAAAGGAACGCAATGATGGATACCTTTATGCATATCCTCCAACGACTACCCACCAAGAGCGTATCTTCATCCAACAACCACTCTGGAGGTGCCAATCCTTTTAAGGTACCATATTTCAGGGCAAAAGAGAGGAACGTCGTAGATAGATGGTTGAATCTGCTGGAAACGTATTTTTAGTCCATGATTTCTTTGATCGAGAAAAGATTTCCTTTCTACTCCTCAAAGCCGCCCTGCATGTCAAACATTTGTGGGAAATATATTGTGAACATGCGGATGAGGAAGAACCCTAACTTTTTTTAGCCACACACACTTGGAACTCATTTCGAGACAGAATCAAGGAACAATATTATCCCGTGGGGATATATGTGGACAAGTACATCCAATGGACCACGCTACAACAACAAATGGATCAAGATGTGCATGAGCTAATGAATTTTCTCCATACCGTGCACACAAGGTTAGGTATTAAATATTTAGAGAAACACTTGGTGCTCAAATATTCCAGCTATTTGCACATATAAATTCAGGAGGAAATGGAATTCTTTGACATTACCTTGGTTAGCATGACATATAGATATTCTACAAAGATCGAGCAACAATTTAAGCAGAAGAAGTGAGACTTTCGATCGGTGAATCTGAAGCCAATGAAAGGAACCCAAAAATCACAAAACTAGGGGCAAAGCCAAAGTGGGGTGACTCAAGATAACACACCGAAGTAGCAAGAAAAGAAAACCATCACAAATCCAAAGAAGGACATGGGGAAGTGGTGTCAATTTCCTAAAATATCCACTTAAAACACAAGTGAGTGTTGGTCCACACAGTCGTTGGTGGCCGAGATGAAGGCATTCGAATCAAATACATGTTCTGATTCTGAGTCAGAACCAGATAAGGGGTATGACAAAGGGAAAATCATTGATGTGGAACTCAATGCCACAGTTTCCACCCGCACTAAGAACCAGAAGGAGGAACCTATAGAGATAGAGGAGGGGGAGCACCTATTTCATTTGTATATGTGGGTGAATGGTTCTCCATTGCAATTCATTGTTGATAGAGGAAGACACAAGAAGCTCACTTCAGTAGATTTCGTGAAGTGGCCCGTCTTGCTGACTAGTCATATACCATAAAGTGGCTTCACAAAGGAAGAGATCTCCATGTCAACCAACAGTGTTGCCTTCCCAATGCATCAAGCCCTTCAGGGATGAGGTACTATGTGATATTGCTCATATTGAATTTTTTGATGTATTTTTAGGCCAACCACACTTGTGGAAGTGACATGTTGTGTATAGTTCTAGGTCTCATTCTATTATTATTACTTTGGTAAATAGTTTCTATAGGATACCAGAGGTAATACTAAATTCGGCCATATCTTTAATTACTGCCAAGAAATGTAGTAAGATTATTTCCCAAACTAGGAAAATTGTTTTTATTACGATTCACCCATAGGGAAAGAAGAGGATTGTGGTCGCAGCCTCCAAAAAGGGCGCCCTTGCATGGCAGAAGAATATGGACAAAGTCGTAGAGGAATATCAAGAAAATTTCTCCTCACTCACAGGGGTTCCTATGTATTGTCAGGTCAAGCAATCTGCTGATTTGATCCTAGGTATGCTGCTGCATAATGGGTCGACCTATTGACGCTCAGTTTTGGAGAATGATTAAATCAAGAGGGATATCCAAGAGCTATTTTATAAATGGCACACTAGGCCAAGCTCCCCACCTTATGGGAGCCTAAAAAAGCTGGTACAGAAGAAGGAATACCATTGGAGACTCTGTGTTGACTATCGGGCACTTAAAAAGATCACAGTCTGGAATAGTTATCCAATCCCACGAATTAATGAGCTCCTCGACTAGCTCGCGGAGGGAAAATATTTCAGAAATATTGACATGAAATCTAGGTATCGCTAGGTACCAATCAAACCCTCTGATGTGTGGAATACTACCTTAAAATATAATGAGGGCCTCTTCAAGTGGTTGGACATGCCTTTCGAGTTGATGAATGCTCCCGAAACCTTCATGTGGTTGATGGAAAACATCTTGCAGTCATTCACCAACAAATTTTTGGTGGTGTAATTTGATGACATCTTGATCTCCAACCATAATTGGGAACATCATCTCCACCACATCCGACAGGTCCTCCAAACATTGTTGCAACACAAGTTGTGTGCCAATTTTGAGAAATGCACTTTCAACATGACCTTGGTTCAATATCTGGGATACATTATTAATGAGAGGAGGGTACATGTGGATCCAACCAAGAACCAAGTCATCTGGGATCGGCCTACCCAAACCACTGTAATAGAGCTCCACAACTTTCTGGGTCTTGCTAATTTATACTGCAATTTCATGTTAGGATTCTCTCATATCACTTGGTCCTTGAGTCAAATCAGTAAGGGAGGAGTGAAAGAAAAATTATTCTCGTCTAAATATGAACAGAATGCATTCATAGAGTTGAAAAAATGTCCATGCTCTAAACCACTACTCGCATTACTAGACTTACAAGAACCATTTCAGATTGAGACAGATGCCTCTGACTACGATATTGGGGCAATTCTTACTCAACAAGGGCATTGAGTGGCATATCACACTGAGACACTTTCCCACATAGTTTGGAAGTATCCAACTTATTAGAAAGAGATGTAATCCATTATGTAATATTTTCAACAATGGAAGCATTACATTTCAAGGAAGGAAACGATTATCCAAATAGACCACCAACCCCTATAGTTCATATAGTCACAAGGTAAGTTGCAGAATTATTTCCATCTAAAGTGGTCCACATACCTACAAAAGTTTCATTTGAACATCAATTACAAGAAGGGAAACACTAATAATGTTGTAGAATGCCTCAACCTACCACCAATCATGATGCTAACCACCATGCTCAACTCTTGTGGGCACAAGAATTTTGAGGCATGATGCTAACCACCATGTTCCAGAATTTTTCCACACATATAAGACACTCTTAGAGAGTAAGCAAGTTCCAAATTTTCACCTCTAGGATGCACTGCTATGTCACCTGGGACACCTTTGCTTTCCTTGAAGCGAGTGTGCCAATATGGTTTTGGAAGAGCATTGCAGTGGGCTCGTTGGATATTTTGGGGTCAAGAAAATAGTGGTAGTACTAGAAAATTATTTATATTGGTTGAACCTTCATTAGATGTAAGGAAGTACATCAGATCTTGCACTGCCTATGCCATTGCCAAATTGAACATCAAGAGGAAAGCCCTCTATTCTCTACTTCCTACCCGTAATTGACCTTGGGAATCTATCTCCATGGATTGCATGTCAGGCCTTCCTTCTACTAAGCATGGATTTTTTTTTTTATTTTTTTTTTGTGGTCTTCGAAAAATTCTTGAAGATGGCCATTATGGGGGCTTGCAAGAAGAATATCACAACAAAAGCCACTGCTAAACTCTTCTTTGAACAAGTGTGGGCACACTTTGGGATCCCACAGTCTATCATCTTAGATTTAAACATCAGGTTCCTCAGTACATTTTGGTCTAGCTTTTGGTTGATGCAGGACATGAAGCTCACCAACTCCACAGCTTTCCATCCTGAAACTGATGGACAAACACGAGTCATCAACACTATGATCATACGCATTATGTTCATGTACAACACAAATAATCCACGCACATTGGATGAGAGCCTCCACTATGTACAACATAGTTATAACCTGGCTCTCCACAGCTCAAAGGGGCATAACCCCTTTCAGGTGGGCTTGGGATTCTAGCCACTATGTCCCATTGACATAGCCATGCCATTTGTAGCTACTCAAGCATATTTGGCTCATGTGTAGTCTAAATCTTGTAAGGCAAACAACTTCATTGAGTGCATTCAACACATCTGCCAACAGGTTCATGACATATTGGATAGAGTCAATGCTAGGTACAAGTAGTGACATGATCAGAACTAGGTCCCACACAACTTCTAGGTGGGTGAAAATGTGTGGCTACATTTGTAGAAGGAGTGCCTTGATGGACTCCACCAAAAGTTTCGACGGCTTCGATATGGGTCATACACCATCACCAACGCTGTAGGGAATAATGCCTTCGAGCTTAGTATTCCACCATTCCTTGGTCTAGATCTAGTGTTCAATGTGGACTACTTTCAACTTTATTTTCCACCTCTATTGGAGACATCTAACATGGCAGAACAACTCACACAAACATATTTAAACCCAGGTTGCATGGAACAACCCACAACTGATCATATCATGGACACACAGATCAAAAACACACAGCGAAAGAGGATACATCTACACTAATTTGTTAAAGCTGGCCAACTCCTTCACCAGAGAAAGTGGTTGACCTAGGACTAGGTTCAACAAAAATTTCCCCACCTCATGGGGGCTCTACATTCAGTCGAGACCATTTCTTACTAAGGGGGTAGGAATGATCTAGATGGATATGGGTGGCCACCCACCGATTCCACCTAGTCAGTTTCATCAGTTTTCCTATTTACTATTTTTAGTAGTTTTTCAGGACCTGAACATCTAAAGCTATTTTGAGGCGCTAAATGGAATTTTTTGGCATGATTTCTCTCGAAATTTGAAATAGATATCGCTATTAGTTGTAGTCCTTGGAGGGATATTTCCAACTAAGTAGCATACATGCCAAACATAGATAATATGACCAAGTTATGACCATGGGAAGTTTGATGCCCAACTAACCCCAATGGGGCCCATAAACTCTTGGTGTTACATCTTCTTGGGTTAAGATTTTGGTTGTTTAGTGTTTTATCGTATTTTTCAATAATAAAAAGGCCCTTCAGCCTCATTGTAACACATTTCAGAGGAATTCAGCTGCCACATCTCTTCTCATAGAT
This sequence comes from Pinus albicaulis, assembly GCA_034641835.2. Lineage (NCBI taxonomy): Eukaryota > Viridiplantae > Streptophyta > Pinopsida > Pinales > Pinaceae > Pinus > Pinus albicaulis. Next base: position 1,010,450,302 of record CM076581.1, on the reverse strand, counting down.
AAAATTCCATTGCTCGAGCTAGTTTATTTTTCATTTTTTTCTGTATGCATTTTTCAGTACTTGATATTAATGAAGTGAAGTCTTATTTGTTCTCCATCTCTGCATTTATGTCTATTTTAGTATCTTATTTCATTCCTTCATAATTTTGAATCAAGAGGCATGCATACCCCTTTGTTATGTGTTCCCTAGTGACACCAAGTTGTGTAGTCAACCACTTGGTAGGTACAAGGGTGGAAAGTGTACTTGTATCTAATCTTGATATGTAACCAGAGAATTGAGTCTCTGATTAAGGTGGGATTTGTGAGATGGAGTAACCTCAAAGTGTAAAGGACCATCTAGAAGTTGGATGAACCATGCATGTGAAGAAAATCCTATTAGACCAACGGTTGCAGCGGTTAGGTACCCATGCATTTTGGTAGATGGTTGTTCCTTTATATGGAAGTCGAAAAATGGATGATGTCTGCAAAAACAAGGTACAATGTGTGAGTGTCATATTGGACAAGATGTATATCTTGCTCATTGAGATCGAGACAAGTAGTCATTAAGGGGGTGAATTAGAAATATAATTCCTACTTGTCTTTGTTGTGATTTATTAAATCTACAAGATATTATTCCTAATGTTTAGGAGTTTTTTAGATCTAGATGTTTCCTAGATTAGTGTGTGGTTTAGATATTCTCTCAAGAACGTGATTATGTGTCGAAGATAGTGTACCTATATTGAGACACCACTACATGTATTTATATGTAACATTATTTGATTGATTTAAGAGTAATTAGTTTTTCATATTATCTATTTTGGATTGTTAACATGTTTCCTTACATCCAAGGAAGACAAATTCCTAACCAAGAAAAGACAATTTTAAAGCCTTCACCACCTTCCCTTTCATAGCATTACATTAAAAGAAATAAAATAACACTTACATTAAAACAAAATTAAAAATAATAAAAACAAAAAATATGTCAATATCAAAAATAAATATTAATAATAATAAAATATTACAAGAACAAATAAGGCGTTGTGAAAACTTTTACCCATAGAAACCGGTTTAAATAGATGAGCAAAGGTCCAACTAGCCATTGTAAATAACGACTCTTTTGACTAGAATAAGAAAAATCTAGAAAATAATTTATCAAGAGAATTATTATTATTATTGTTATTATTATTATTTTATGTAATTTGAATAGATTCATAATAAAATATTATATAATTTGAATATAATTTAATATTATTATTTTCTTGATGATGATGATGATGATGGTTAATGTCCACTGACCAATCTTTGGTCTATGGGACCTAAAGAAACAAATTATTTAGTTTGATTTAAGATTTAATTCCTATGCTCAAAAAGCTTCGAGAGAAGCCTCCCCAGGTCACTATAATTTTGACATTATAAAAGGCTAGGAGGTCCCTATTGCAACAAATATTATGAAATTGAGATCTAATGTGGTTGTACGTGGGACAATCTAAGAGGAAGTGATTTTCATCCTGGATGTTCATATTCTCATAGAGATGTAGATCCTTTCCATCCATGGTGTTTTAGGAACTCTCCAATGACCTGTTTCACTATGGATCTCATGAGAGTTTGTTCTAATATTGGCTATATTAATTTTCTTCTTTGAGCTAGTTAAAACAGAGAGATACTTTTGATCTTCTAGGGTGGGGTTGATGACCTCCTTATAATATCTTAATTTTCTTTTAGCTGCTAGATCTTTCTCACACCACATATTTTCTTTGAACTTAGAAGTAACAATTTTTTTAATGTTATTAATGTTTTTCATTGCAACATTCTCCTTGATCTCCCAATTGTTTAACCAGGCCCTTGTATCTTTATACCAACCTTGTTTGAGCTTTAGGTGGTTTTGGCTGGAATTTAACTATAGGTTAGGAAGTCTATGAGTTAATTAATTATATGTTAAATAATAATAATAATAATAATAGTAATAATAATACTTACTAATTAAGTTAATTAATTATATGTTAAAAAAATAAAAATAAAAAAATCTAGGAGTGGAAATGGTGAATTTCCACTCAATCCCTGTTAAGGTTAACAAACCTCTTTTCCATTTCAAGAACTTCTCTCAACTTATGGTGGTAGAAATGGTCAAACCTCACAATAACCTTAGCATCTTCATTGCAAATGTGATGAGTGGTTTTTTCAGTATGCTTTGTTAAAGCAGAGGAGTGTGATCTACTATGGTCAATCCTCACAATAACCTTAGCATCTTCATTGCAAATGTGATGATTCGTTTTTTCAACATGCTTTGATCTACTATCCTTAAAGTCACGGACATGTTCAAGAATTCTTTGATTAATGAATCTAAAAAAAAATTGACAAAAAAAATTGAATTCCTTTTTACTCTAGATGAGTGTATAATTCAAAATGCACAGTTGAATGTATACTTCAACATGCACATTAATTAAAAAATTTCAATAGCAAGTATAAATATATAAATTATTTTCCAAAATGAAAGAAATATTATATTTAAAAAATTATTTAGATCATAATTTTTTGTAAAATATTTCAATGTCAACTATATATGTAATACATAAAGTAATTAAGAATAAAAAAAATAAAAAAACTTATCATTAAAAAAATTTATTGTTATATTGCACAAATAAATGAGATATGGTTGCTTTGTTCCTTGACTACTATTAAGAAAGTGAACACTTCCATGAACATCGCCATGATAAGAAAAATGTATCATTATCTATATAGTGAAAGTTAAACTTAACTAATTCCCAAAATGTTACAAATAAAAACATTGTTGCTTATGCCATGTTAAAAGATTAAAAATGAAAAAAATATTTCCTATAGTCTCTATTATACTCATTCAATCTCTTTTTCAAAATATTTGTTAAACTTTCAACATAAATGCACAAAAATATAACTTTAAAAAATTTCAATGAATCTCTTCTATTTTTAAACTTAAAAAAAATATAGGTTCCAATAAATGTAATCATCATTTTCATAATATTTAAAGTAAACTACATATTAGTCTTAGTGAATCTCAAACATCATTCTCATAATATTTAAGAAAGATACTTATATTTATTTTAAAACCTATTAAATACAATGTCATGTAATATACAATGTATACCATGCCATGTAATATTAAATGTATAGTAGTACATTAGTACACTCAAGCGACGGACACTCTTGTACAAACCAATTTAGTCAATATATTATCTAAGGGAATTTGAAGATGAACCCCAATTGCATACCTAGCAGTGCGTGGAACTCGAAGTAAAAAACAAACCCACAAAATTTTACGGGTGGAGTTTCCTTCGCTTTGTTCACACCACCTTAAAATGCCATTTTAAATAAATTTTGGGCTTACTCATTTTCCTCCTGGAGTTAGCATCTGATAGAAAAAGTCCCACATCGCTCACTCACAGTTCGCACGTTCCGAACTCCAGTTCAGACTGTTTTGGCATTTGACCAATTACCCTATGCTCTGAGCTAATGTGCAGTCTACTTATTTGAACAGTTACACGTAACTAAATTAGTATTTTACCATTTTTCACTTAAACCTGAGGTTTGGATTAGGGTTTTACAGAGAATTTTTATTTATTTATTTTACAGGTTTTAGGATGGTCCGTCTGCGTTGAGGGACGGCATCTATACCAAGGAGCTGATAAACAGAAGTCTAAGATTTTTCTCGAATTTCATTCCAGCGAACAATGGAAGGTAGTGTTTGGAACAAGCTGCCATGTGATCTGCAAATTCAAGTGCTCCTATGGCTTCCCTTATTAGATTTACGTAGATTTTCATTCACCTGCATGTATTTTCGCTGGTTATTATCCGATACATCCTTCCTTATTCACTATGAACGACACCGCCACACCCACACTGACTTTATTGCTTCAATTCGGCGTCAGAATCGCATGGAGAAAAAGGTTTTAAACTCAATTATTTGGCAGCAAGGAAGGAATCTTGTGTTCCCGTTGCAAAGCGTGATGTTCGATTATTTGCGCGTATCCGGCTGGAGGTTGTCTAGTTACGGCGACGGGTTCGTCTGTTTCAGAGAGCCGTCAGGGCATTACAAGAAGTTGTTCGTGTTTAACCCTCTCTTTCCCCATGAGTGGAAGATTTTGATTCGACCTGCGGAATCCGGTGTAACAAAGGAATGGTTGGGTGCAACAATCGCCTTCGACAGAAAAAATGGCGTCTGCAAGCTCATCTTCTGGGGCAATTTCTTACACGACGGAATTTTCACTTTAGTTTACACTTTCAAAGAACATGTATGGAAAACGATAAAGGGATGCTATGGAACTGGTAAATCTTTTGCTATTTGGGGCCGTCCGCAGCTCGTGAACGAGCGTTTCTTGTGCTGGCTCTGCGCTGACTTGATTTCGTATTGGAACAGGATGTTATTCGTGTTTGATGTGGAAGAAGAGATGTGGAAGGAGCCAATTCCCCTTGGCAGTGGATCATTTGTTTGCGTCATACAACATGAAAACCAGCTGTGTTTAATAAGCAGAACATACAAGAAGAAAGACACGATTTTGGAGTTATGGAAGTTCGATCTGCACGAAAGAGTTTTGCGGCTGCTGGAATTCATCCCGCCTCCGACTCGTCGGCAAACAGATTACTGGGGAGGTCTGCACTCGTATAGTATTGATGAATGGTCCCGGGGATTTTTTAGGGTTGAAGAATGGAACATCAAAGAAAAAAGGTACTGTACGTGGGTTTATGATATCTCACATCATTCGTGGCAATATTTGGGCCATCTCGGTTTGGATTATGTTTGTTTTCAAGGGAGCCTGTTTAGGTTAGCTGTGCCTGATAGCTGCTACATAAAATGAGTATCCTAAGATGTTTAGGTGTGTCCTAATAGCTGCTACATAGAACAGAAAAGTGAGATGTTTCTATGTGATTTACTTTTAACTCTTAATTTTTTATTATTAGTCACAGAAAATTGCCCTTTATTTATTTAATATTATATATTTGTTTTCATTTATGAAGTTTAATGAGAAATTTATTTTCATAAATTTGTTGTAGTTTATTAATAAGTACATGAGTATGATGTAGGATTACAATTGTTTCTGCAAATATCTAAAATTTATTTGTTTTTCTATTAATTTTATGCTTTTCTTATCTATATATAGTTAATAGAGATAGTTTAAATACATTAGAGCTAGTTAGGTTAAGAGGTTTTTTTTCTTTCTTTTTCTTTTATTTTCTAGCGGAGTGTATTCTTTTAAGTGGGAAATAAGTAAAAATATGCTCGAAGGGACTCACATAACTTACTTAAGATATGTCTAAGTCTAGATAGTTGTTTAACTAGTCCCAAATAAATATAAGTACACAAGTATAAACATAAACTAGAACCATACACATAACCAAGTAAAGGGGCCTCAATCAAATCCTTCTACTGGGATAGGATCTCTTGGATCGTCTAGAGGTTGTGTTGCTACATATCATGTTCGATCGCCTACACTCTTTGCTTAATCCTCTACAACTTACTATCATTATCCTTAAGGTGCCCAAGCATGTGATCCAATGATTGAAACAAGTTCATGTGATGTTTTGCAGTAACCAAAGAGATAGCAGTAAGTGGTAGTACCTCTGTTATCTGGTACAACTTATTGCCCAAAGTAACAATAACAGCGTGGGGTTGGGACTCATACATAGCATGTCACTTCCGCGAGTATGGTTGGCCTTATAATACGTCACAAACATCAAGAGGAAAAATATCACATAGTACCTCATCGGTGGAGGGCTTGATGTTGTAAGGAAGGTGACACTGTTGGATGATGCAGAGATCTCGTCCTCAGGGAAGCCACCCGATGGTGTACAATTGTGGGTGTGTTGTGGTTGGCAAGCCCAACCGCTTCATGACCTCTACGGAAATGAGGTTCTTTTGGCTCCCACTCTCAATAATGAACTGTAGCAGGGAACCCTTTACCCATATTTGGGAGTGGAAAACACTCTTCTCCTCTGGATCTTCTCGTTCTTCCTTTTGGATTTTCATGGTGGAAACGGTGGTGTTGGGCTCCACATAGATAATATGCTTCCCTTTGTCATTCCCCTTCTCAGTTTCTGATTCATAATAGTAGCATGCATATGATTCAGAAGTCCACATCTCAGCCACCAATGACTGCTTGTCCCGACACTCAATTCTGTTGTGGGTAAAGCTCATATGAAACTCACACCACTTTGTCATGTCCTTCTTCAGCATCATGGTGTTGTTATTTTCTTACTGCTTTGGCAAGTTGTCTTGGGTTGCCATGCATTGGATTTTTCCTTTTCCTTGTGTCTTGGGGGCACTTTTCCCTTGCTTTTGATTCGCAGATCCAAAGTATTGCTTCTTATGTTTAAATTTCTGCTCAATCTTGTCAACATAATGGTATGTCATACCAAGTAAGGAGATTTTGAGGAACTCCATTTCCTCCTGAATGTATTTGTGCAGACAATTACGGTACTTACACAAAAAATGTTTCTCTAAATATTTGATACTACACTTTGTGCACCAAGTATGGAACCGATTCGTTAGCTCATGCACAACTTGATCCCTTTGTTGACGCAATGTAGCCATTGTATGCACTTGTCCTCATAGCTCCCCATTGGATAATATTGTTCCTTGACGATGTCTAAGAAATAATTCCAAGTGTTTACAACCGAGAATAGAGAGGGTTCCCCATTGTCCTTTTTCTCACAATAGGTTTCCCACGAGTTCTTGACATGGGGGGTGGCTTTGAGGAGTGAAAAAATAATATTCTCCGAGTTGAAAATTCACGAAACCAAGAAATATCCTTCTAATAGATTCAACCATATATCTATGATGTCTGCCTTTATTTTTCCATCCAATATGGGAATGTTTGCACTAACCAAAGAGATAGCAGTAGGTGGTAGTACCTCTGGTATCCGGTACAACTTATTGCCCAAAGTAACAATAACATCGTGAGGTTGGGACTCATAGATAGCATGTCACTTCCACGAGTATGGTTGGCCTTATAATACGTCACAAACATCAAGAGGAAAAATCTCACATAGTACCTCATCGGTGAAGGGCTTGATGTTGTAAGGAAGGTGACACTGTTGGATGACGCAGAGATATCGTCCTTAGTGAAGCCACTCGATGGTGTACAATTGTGGGTGTGTTGTGGTCGGCAAGCCCAACCGCTTCATGACCTCTACGGAAATGATGTTCTTTTGGCTCCCACTGTCAATAATGAACTGTAGCAGGGAACCCTTTACCCATATTTGGGAGTGGAAGGCACTCTTCTCCTCTCAATCTTCTTGTTCTTCCTTTTGGATTTTCGTGGTGGAAACGGTGGTGTTGGGCTCCACATAGATAATATGCTTCCCTTTGTCATTCCCCTTCTTGATTTCTGATTCATAATCATAGCATGCATATGATTCACAAGTACACATCTCAGCCACCAATTACTCCTTGTCCCGACACTCACTTCTGTTGTGCGTAAAGCCCATATGGAACTCACACCACTTTGTCATGTCCTTCTTCGGCTTTGTGGTGTTGTTATTTTCTTACTGCTTTGGTAGGTTGTCTTGGGCCGCCATGCCTTGGCTTTGTCCTTTTCCTTGTGTTTTAGGGGCACTTTTCCCTTGCTTTTGATTCGCAGATCCAAAGTATTGCTTCTTGTGTTTAAATTTCCGCTCAATCTTGGCAGCATAACGGTATTTCATACCAAGAGAGGAGATTTTGAGGAACTCCATTTCCTCCTGAATGTATTTGTGCAGAAAATTGCGGTACCTACACACAAAATGTTTCTCTAAATATTTGATACTACACTTTGTGCACCGGGTGTGGAATAGATTCGTTAGCTCATGCACAACTTGATCCCTTTGTTTCTGCAGTGTAGCCATTGTATGCACTTGTCCTCATAGCTCCCCATGGGATAATATTGTTCCTTGATGGTGTCTAAGAAAGAATTCCAAGTGTGTACAACCGAGAATAGAGAGGGTTCCCCATTGTCCTTTTTCTCACAGTAGGTTTCCCACGAGTTCTTGACATGGGGGGTGGCTTTGAGGAGTAAAAAAATAATATTCTCCCAGTCGAAAAAGTCACGAACCAAGAAATATCCTTCTAATAGATTCAACCATATATCTATGATGTCTGCCTTTATTTTTCCATCCAATATGGGAATGTAAAAGTTAACTTGGACACGAATATTTGTGCCTGATAGCTACTACATAAAATGAGTAACCTGAGATGTTTAGGTGTGTCCTAATAGCTGCTACATAGAACAGGAAAGTAAGATGTTTCTATGTGATTTACTTTTAACTCTTAATTTTTTATTATTAGTCACATAAAATTTCCCTTTATTTATTTAATATTATATATTTGTTTTCATTTATGAAGTTTAATGAGAAATTTATTTTCGTAAATTTGTTGTAGTTTATTAATAAGTACATGAGTATGATCCAGAATTACAATTTTTTTTGCAAATATCATTAATTTATTTGTTTTTCTATTAATTTTATGCTTTTCTTATGTATATATAGTTAATATAGATAGTTTAAATACATTAGAGCTAGTTAGGCTAAGAGGTTTTTTTTCTTTCTTTTTCTTTTATTTTCCAGTGGAGTGTATTCTCTTAAGTGGGAAATAAGTAAAAATATGCTTGAAGGGACTCACATAACTTACTTAAGATATGTCTAAGTCTAGATAGTTGTCTAGCTAGTCCCAAATAAATATAAGTACACAAGTATAAACATAAAATAGAACCATACACATAGCCAAGTAAAGGGGCCTCAATCAAATCCTTCTTCTGCGATAGGATCTCTTTGATCGTCTAGAGGTTTTGTTGCTACATATGTGTTCGATCGCCTACACTTTTTGTTCAATCCTCTACAACTTACTATCATTATCCTTCAGGTGCCCAAGCATGTGATCCAATGATTGAAACAAGTTCATGTGATGTTTTGCACTAACCAAAGAGATAGAAGTAGGTGGTAGTACCTCTGGTATCCGGTACAACTTATTGCCCAAAGTAACAATAACAGCGTGAGGTTGGGACCCATACGTAGCATGTCACTTCCGCAAGTATGGTTGGCCTTATAATACATCACAAACATCAAGAGGAAAAATATCACATAGTACCTCATCGGTGAAGGGCTTGATGTTGTAAGGAAGGTGACACTGTTGGATGCCGCAGAGATCTCGTCCTTAGTGAAGTCACTCGAAGGTGTACAACTATGGGTGTGTTGTGGTCGGCAAGCCCAACCTCTTCATGACCTCTACGGAGATGAGGTTCTTTTGGCTCCCGCTGTCAATAATGAACTGTAGCGGGGAACCCTTTACCCATATTTGGGAGTGGAAGACACTCTTCTCCTCTGGATCTTCTCGTTCTTCCTTTTGGATTTTCGTGGTGGAAATGGTGGTGTTGGGCTCCACATAGATAATATGCTTCCCTTTTTCATTCCCCTTCTCATTTTCTGATTCATAATCGTAGCATGCATATGATTCAGAAGTCCACATCTCAGCCACCAAAGAATGCTTGTCCTGACACTCACTTCTGTTGTGAGTAAAGCTCATATGGAACTCGCACCACTTTGTCATGTCCTTCTTCGGCTTTGTGGTGTTGTTATTTTCTTACTGCTTTGGTAGGTTGTCTTGGGCTGCCATGCCTTGGCTTTGTCCTTTTCCTTGTGTTTTGGGGGCACTTTTCCCTTGCTTTTGATTCGCAGATCCAAAGTATTGCTTCTTATGTTTAAATTTCCGCTCAATCTTGGCAGCATAACGGTATTTCATACCAAGCGAGGAGATTTTGAGGAACTCCATTTCCTCTTGAATGTATTTGTGCAGAAAATTGCGGTACTTACACACAAAATGTTTCTCTAAATATTTGATACTACACTTTGTGCACTGGGTATGGAATAGATTCGTTAGCTCATGCACAACTTGATCCCTTTTTTTCCGCAGTGTAGCCATTGTATGCACTTGTCCTCATAGCTCCCCATGGGATAATATTGTTCCTTGATGGTGTCTAAGAAAGAATTCCAAGTGTGTACAACCGAGAATAGAGAGGGTTCCCCATTGTCCTTTTTCTCATAGTAGGTTTCCCACGAGTTCTTGACATGGGGGGTGGCTTTGAGGAGTGAAAAAATAATATTCTCCCAGTCGAAAAAGTCACGAACCAAGAAATATCATTCTAATAGATTCAACCATATATCTATGATGTTTGCCTTTATTTTTCCATCCAATATGGGAATGTAAAAGTTAACTTGTACCTTTAAAGGGGTTGTGCCTTGAGAGTGGCTGCTAGATTCAGATGCGCTGCCAGTGGGTAGTCATTGAAGGATCTGGGCAAAGTTATCCATCATTTTGTTTTTTTTTTTTTGAGGGCCTCCTCGAACAATATTTTGATAGGATATCCTACTCGCTCGTCTTTATTTTCATCCCCCATGGGTGGTATTCGAGGTTTGTGAGGCTGATATTGCAAAGGTTCAACCAGATCGAACCCAAACTCATTATACCCTGACCTCGTTGGGGACATGCAAAGAAGGATCGAGAAAGAGAAGACCGCTTTAATACCACTGATCCGAATTTACACAGAAACACATAAGAATACACATATAACCATAAACACAGAGATGGAATGGAAATAAAACAACATTTCATTAATATCAAAGAACTGAAATTTGTTTACATAAGAAATGGAAATAAACTAGCTAGGGCACTCGTAGCTTATCTGTGAGAAGATATGTGGCAGCTACAGGCCTCTAAAATTTGTGTTACAAACAGGCTCGAAGGACTATATATTATTGAGAAACAATGGAAAACCCTAAACATCCAAAAACCTAACCCTAGGAGATGAAATGTGAGACTCTGAGCCCTGTCGAGGTAAATTGGTACATAAATTTCACAAGGTCGTAACTTTGACATACTATCTTCATTTGACACACATGATACATCATTAGAAAGATCTATCTAAGGACTACAACTGCTGACAACGAATATCAAGTTTGGAAGATTAATATTCACCAGATGCTTCATGCCCAAAAGAAATAAAATTTTAGGGCCTCAAATTAGCTTAGGAAGTTTAGGACCCATAAAACTACTAAAAATAGTAAATTGCGCTATAATTAAGGAAACTAGAAAATTGAAAGAAACAATTGTGGGGGTTTACGTGGAATAGGTGAGTGGCCACTAATATACACCTGGATCATGGATTTCCAACAATGGGGCGATAAACTGTTGGTGTTACATCTCCTCAGGTTAGGGTTTTGGTTGTTTAGGGTTTTATTTTTGTCTGTAAGAATTTGTTTGTAAGCATATGATCCAATAATTGAAACATGTTCATTTGATGTTTTGCAGTAAACAAAGAGATAACGGTAGGTGGTGGAACCTCTCGTATCTTGTACAACTTATTTCCCAAAGTAACAATAACAACGAGATGTCGGGACTCATACATAGCATGTCACTTCCACAAGTATGGTTGGCTTAATAATACATCACAGACATCAAGAGGAGAAATATCACATAATGCCTCATCGGTGAAGGGCTTGATGTTGTAAGAAAGGTGGCTTTGTTGGTTGAAGCAGAGATCTCATCCTTGGTGAAGCCACCCGATGGTGTACAGTTGTGGGTGTGTTGTGCTCGAAAAGCCCGGCCGTTTCATGAACTCTGCTTAAATGAGGTTCTTTTGGCTCCCACTGTCAACAATGAACTGCAACGGGGAACTCTTTACGCACATCAGGGAGACATCTCACCCTCCAAACATGTGGAGCAAGTATCCACTGCAAGAGAAGGAACTGCGATGTTGGTGAAGAGAAATGCTTGGCCTTGATGCGAAATTCCGTAATAAGCTCCGGGATGTCTCCAATCTAATATCTCAAAGGAAATAGAGGCTCCTCCTCTGAAAATAGTTGATGGAGGTGATGTAGTGAACCCTCACTGCAACACCGAGCAACACAACATTAATATACTGCAGAAATAATGCTTTCTTGATGGAGGATGCTTGGCCTCAAGCCTAGATGTGAGGAAAATGAAAAAAAATCCTTCAAGAAACCTCTCAAGAAGGAGAAGGAATCCTAAATAGGAATTCCTCTGGCAATTATTGCGAAGCAACAAAGAATGCACAATTGTCTAATGGACAATTGAGATGAATAATCCAAAGCATGAGAAACAACGGTTGCCTTGCCCTCCTTTTAAACAACTGAAAGCTCTTTCTCCATGGGCCCCGTCCATTAGGGTTTCCTCCACCAAATATCCTCTTCCTCATTCACACTGCCATGTCTCATAAAGTGATCCACTCCTCCTATGGCAGCGCTATTGACTTGGTCAAACATGACCTTGTCTTCATGCATTTGCCCCTTTTCACACTTGAGGGTCCAAAATGAAGCTACTTTGATGATCCCTTTCACATCATGAGGGATTTTATTCATGTATTTAATAATAAGGGGTACTTCTAACCATTTATTTAGCTGCAATATGATAAAAGAAGCATTTTAATGTTCCATTTAACCATGTGCTAAAATGGGAACATTACAGTCCTCCCCTCCCAAGTGTTGCTTGTCCTCAAGAAACTGTAAGGATAGAACTAAAGAATCTCCACCCAAGGCATGGAGTCAGAAATATGTTAAGGAACATCCCCCTCATGTAGATCCTCCATCCCCCAAGCAATCATCCATACAAAATGAGTTACCCTGCAACATGGAAACTCCTGACAATCATCTTTCACCTTTGGCTCCTGCAATGTAGGTGAGCTGAAAATCTGATCTTGGTAGACAAAATAGCCTACCCCATGTTTTCCTCCTCTCCACTTGGGATAAGTGAAGATTATATGTTGATATTGGGCTGCAACAATGTTGCCCTCAAGTGGCGAAATGAAGACTAGACCTCCAAGGATCTCTTCTCCAGCATTATGAAACATGTTATCCCAATCCATCTCATATGTGATGAGTTGGAAGTCATCATCATATGGCATCCAATCAAGCATATGGCCCACCTCAAATGGAAACAAGTGTTTTGCTGTAGTGGCCACATGTCCTCTTATGCTCCCATTAGAACATGTAATGCAAATAATGAGGGAGATCTCTCCCCCAAAGGACACATCCAACCAATGTGACATTCCCCCAATCATGCTCTCAACAAATGTAAAGACAAAAACAACATAATGAACCATAATGAGAACCATGCTTGCTGTCATGTGTGGCAAGGGAGAAGGAAAATGATCCCTCAATTCTAACCAATGCAGTTTGACCCTCAAATACAAAAGAGTATGATAAAAAGTGTGGTATCTCAACCACTTGCTTGCTATTCTACTCTCCTCGAATGTATGGAGAAAGAGCATGATGTATGGTGAAAGGTGAGTATGTCATCAAAAATACATTTCCTCCCCAAGTCCTCCTAGGGAGTGGTCACCAATAATGCTCATGGCCTCAAGTAGACCATGGGGTCTAGAGAAAAGAATGCCCCTCTTTGGAGCAACATCCGATACATATATAGTTAAGCGATGAATATATAAGTCATCATACAAATAAACAATACCCTTACAAAAATTTTTTCTCATGCAAATGGAATGGATAAAAAATGAGTCCCCTCTCATCCTCAAAGAGAAAAGAGGTGTTTTTGCTAACTCCTCCAAAGAGTTATGTATCTCCTCCATTTTCACATGATTTATGCATCTCCTGATATGTTTATCTGTCAATATCATGGAAACATGATGACTTGGCAATACTCCACCGACAACCTGGAGTTCCAACATGGATCTATCTTCCATAGTGATAGCGCTGATGATTCCTCGTGAAGGATATCTGTCATATGGTTATCACCCAAGGTCTCCACTCTTATGAAGTCAATGAATGGCGCCTCAACATGTGAAGCATCTCCCATCATCTGCTAATCCAGTGGTCTCCCCGGCAAAACGTCTCCAGGCAATGAGACATCATCATCAAGAAGTGACTGCATATATGAATGGAGAGAACCCTCAATGCTTCCACTGTGCAATCCAATCACCTCCTTTGGTGCATCAACCTCCATAAATAAATAGGGATGTCTACTCTTCATCTCATGATGTTGGGTCTTCTCCCGATCTTCTCCTTTTTTCTATAAGGTTCCACACCTCCTCAACAATGGCACATGTAGAACATGGGTTGTGCCTTGATCTTCACACATGAGATCCTGGGGACTTCCTTGCAAAGATGCAAGAATCCCTCTACCTTGAACATGAGCTCCTCCTTCCTCTGCATGAGGCACTAGATGGTCTCTAGATGGCACAGTGTTGTTGCCCTCAGCTCCCTCAACATATACGGGTAACCCTCCAACAATGTTGCTGCAAATATGGAGTCTCCCCCAAAGTGGAAGTAATTCTTGATCATCAAAGGTCAAGGAGTATCCCCTTTGCACCATAATAGTTCCATCTCCTACTCCTGCAACATCATACAAAAAATGAGAGAAAATCTGCTCTTTCTCTCCCAAGAATAACCCGAGCAAAAATTGTCCTTGCTGCTTCCTCATGCTCTCATCATGTAAGATATGTGATGAAGACATAGTGAATGATATGAATGTTGTATCATCACTATGCACCCATACTCTTTGCTGCTCTATGATGCTAGAATCCTGCCACATCTTCTCCATCATCATACCCTTGGGAAGAGTGTATGCCAAGTGATGGCCAAAATCCTTCAAGAGTAACCAACGCATCCAAGCCTCTTGCTTCCCGGTATCATAAATCTGCAAGTATCTTACCAGCTTCTTGCTCACCATCCACATCCACTAAACCAATTGTGGATGCCTTCTTCCATCCTTCATCTTGGTACTCCTATCATGAGGGCTACCATCATCCCAAATAAGATTGTTGCAATTCATGGGGTCTTGAAATGCAATCGTCCCAAGGATCAATTTGACCCTATGAGGATCCAAATAGGTGGTAGGCAAAAAACTCCCATCATGATGTGCATGACGCAAGGAATTTCCAACATAGTCATGAGAGATGTTATCCATCCAAATATGTCCTTCATCTACTATCTGCTCTTGAGAGAGGGGAAGAACCTCCTCAAACTGATGAATAATATTGCACTCCATGATGCGTGGGAGTGCACCTCTACTGAAATCTCTCTGTGAGATCTCATCCTCATGCATGTCCTTCCAAAACCAAAGAGGCCTTGGATCTGCTGCAAGTATAAGTCTCTCTTTGAGCTATGGCATGCTCATTGAGAGAGTGTTATATAGAGAGGAGAAAGAGTTTCTTATCTCCAGATGTCTACTCCTTCTCATTGCTTCCTTCATGGCTTCCTGAATGAAGCTGCTCTCTGAATGTTCAGATGGGGAATGAACCCTCCTTTCTCCATCATTGCTCAGCACAGTGCTATTTTTATGCTCTAGATGAATTACATGCAATGATATAGACCCATCCAAAGTGTTTATTG
This sequence comes from Pinus albicaulis, assembly GCA_034641835.2. NCBI lineage: Eukaryota > Viridiplantae > Streptophyta > Pinopsida > Pinales > Pinaceae > Pinus > Pinus albicaulis. The sequence continues at coordinate 1,010,434,961 of CM076581.1, read as the reverse complement.
AAATGACAAGAGATGGATTTTCAATCATACCTTGGTGAAATGTGGAAGCTCCTTGCAGGGCTGCAAGCGTTTTTTCTTCACAAGTGTTGGCCTCCCAAATTGTTGAAGATGAAGGCTGGTCCTCCATGGTCTCAAAAACACTAGTACATGCCTCATTAGCTGGTGGTGAGGGCTCCTCCCTCCTTTTTCCAAACCTCCCAAACATTTTCTTAGAAAACTCAACAAGAGTAGAAACCCTTCTATGGCTTAGATGGATGATCCACCAATTCTTTGCTTCACCTTCAAGGTGCAGCGGTGTAATCTCTATAGCCTCTCTATCTACTACAGGATGTAGTCGGAAGAAAGCCTCTAGTTTCTTCACCCAAACCTCTGCTACACATGTGAGTGATCCATCAAATGTGGAAAATAGAAATCTATTGCTTCTCATCATCCTGAAAATATGGGGTATTCTTTCTTCTTTCTGCTGGATAAATTGTGGCAAAGCTAGAGTCTCCTTGAAGGCTCTAGGTTTAGCTTGGTATTCAGCCATATACTCACTTATAATTTCGAATTCCAAGTGTTCTTCATGCTTCATGCATTATTTTCCGTGAGAATAGGAAGTGCATGGTATTTCCACTTCTCCTTCTTCATTCTTCTTGACCTCCTTCGAGAGGTCCTCTCTGGATCTGAAAATAGATGAGAGTAAACTCATCTCCTTCATCATGTTGATCTTCTTTGGGTAAGACTCACAAGTTGAGCCAGAGATCATGCTTTGATACCACTGTAATGTTCCCAAATTAAGAACAGCTACACCATTGGGAATATCTCAAGATATTGCCAATGTGGAGATCATGAATTCATAAACATGTGCTGGAAATAACAGTGAATGCATTAAAACCAAAATGCCAGAAGATCCACATAACCATTACATTAGATTATAGTAGCAACAAATGTATACAAGATCTTGAGGAAATGATCTCTCAAGCTAGGCAATGCAGCCTCAATGAAACATGTACATAAAATGTGGAGAAATACTGCTATATAAAAGAGGCCCTGGCTATGACCGCACAATCCTTGAGGAGGAACTGCTACAAAATGTCAATAATACATAGATGTGGCAATAATGGCTCAAATAAAGAAGGGGGAGCAATATCTGAACCCCTGAAATCATAAAATACACAATCCTCAAAGGGATTGGCTAAAATATACACAAAATGGAAAATCTACAGAAATGCCGAAGTTGCTGGGTAGTTGCTGGGTAGCTGTAGCAACTCAACAAATGGAAACAAATGGAGAAGACTGAAGATGCTGCAATCAATGACAATATCTCTTCCAATGGATCTCTAGAATGAAAGTTTGATCCTCTCACGTAAGATCTGACCCTCCAACCATGTGGAGCAAGTCGTCACTACAGACACACTCAGAAATAATGCAGTCTAGAGAAGGGACTGCATTGTTGATGAAGAGAAATGCTTGGCCTTGATGCCAAAGTCTGCAATAAGATCTGGGATATCTCCAATCTGATATCTCAAAGGAAAGAGAGGCTCCTCCTCTGAAAATAGCTGATGGAGGTGATGTAGTGAACCCTCACTGCAACACCCAGCAACAGAACATTAATCTGCTGCAGAAATAATGCTGTCTTGATGGACGATGCTTGGCCTCAAGCCTGGATGTGAGGAAAATGAAGCAAAATCCTTCAAGAGACCTCTCAAGAAGGAGAAGGAATCCTAAATAGGAATTCCTTCAGAAATTCTTGCTAAGCAGCAAAGAATGCACAATTATCTAATGGACAATTGAGATGAATAATCCAAAGCATGATAAATAATGGTTGTGTTTCCCTCCTTTTAAACAAGTGAAAACTATTTCTCCATGGGCCCCATCCATTAGGGTTTCCTCCACAAGATATCCTCTTCCTCATTCACACTGCGTTGTCTCATAAAGTGATCACTCCTCCTATGGTAGCATTGTTGACTTGGTTAAGCATGACCTTGTCTTCATGCATTTTCCCCTTTTCACACTTGAGGGTGAAAAATGAAGCTACTCTAATGATCCCTTACACATCATGAGGGATTTTATTCATGTCTTTAATAAGAAGGGGTCCTTTTACCCATTTATTTAGATGCAATATGATAAAATCAAAATTTTAATGTTCCATTTAGCCATGTGCTAAAATAAGAACATTACAGTGGAAGATACTCTCCTCATCCTCTGGATCTTTCAGCTCTTCCTTTTGTATCTTCGTGGTGGAAATGGTGGTGTTGGGCTCCACCTCGATAATATGCTTCCCTTTGTCATTCCGCTTCTCGAGTTCTGACTCAGATTCGGGGAATGCATCTAATTCAGAAGACTTCATCTCAGCCACCAGTGATTGCTTGGCCCAACACTCACTTCTATTTTGAGTGGATCTCTTATGGAACTCACACCACTTTGTCATTTCATTCTTCGTCTTCACGGTTTAGTTATTTTCTTGCAGCTTTAGAAGGTTGTCATGGGTTGCCATGCCTTGGATTTTCCTATTTCTCTGCAGTTTGGAGGCACCTTTCCCTTGCTTTTGATTCATAGATCCAAAGTCTTGCTTCTTATTTTTGAATTTCTGCTCATTATTGGCAGCATACTAGTATGTTGTACAAAGTGAGGAGATGTAGAGGAACTCCATTTCCTCTTTAATTTGTCTGTGCAAAGAACTACGGTACTTCAACACCAAATTTCTCTCTGAATCTTTGATACCCAACTTTGTGGATAGGGTATGGAATAGATTCATAAGCTCATGCACACCTTCATCCCTTTGATGCTACAACATATTCCATTATATGTAATTGTCCTCATAGCTGCCCATGGGATAATATTGGTCCTTGATGGCTTCTTGGAAATAATTCCAAGTGGGTACAACTGAGAATAGAATGGGTACGACTGTGCATGTGAAGGACATCCTATTACACCAACAGTTGTAGCGGTTAGGTACCCATGCATTCCAGTGGATGGTTGTTCCTTTATATGGAAGTTGACAATTTGATGATGTGTGCACGAACAAGGTACAACGTGTTAGTGTCATATTGGACAATATGTATATCTTTCTCATTCAGATCGAGACAAGTAGTCATTAATTGGGTGACTTAGAAATATAATTCCTACTTGTCTTTGTTTTGATGGCACTGAGAGGTGTAATCTACAACGTAGTATAACCCCGATGTGTAAGTATGTCATGTCCAATATATATATATATATATATATATATATATATATATATATATATATATATATATATATATATATATATATATATATATATATATATAGTTACAATTTTTAGGTTGGCTCCTCTATGTTGAGGGACGACATCTATACCAAGGAGATGATAAACAGAATTCTAAGATATTTCTTGAATTTAACTCCAGTGAAGAATGGAAAGTAGTGTGCGGAACAAGCTGCCATGTGATTTGCAAATGTGGAGACAAATAATGAGAAATATACATTAAGGGGGCAAGAAGGAGAGAGAAGGAGAAAGGGCGAGATATAGTAACATATTTGGAGAGAGAGAGAGAGAGAGAGAGAGAGAGAGAGAGTTGAAGGACGTTATAGAGGACTTGAGAGAGAGGAAGAGAGTGATGGGGAAGAGAGAGGATTGGAGAGAGAGAGAGAGAGAGAGAGAGAGAGAGAGAGAGAGAGGATGGATGAGAGAGAGGAGGAAAGAGGTAGGGAGGTAGGAGGAGAGAGGGAGGGATATAGCGATGCACTTGGAAGGGTAGATATGGAGGGAAGGATACATACATAGAGAGTGGTAAGTGGAGAGAGATAGGGAGTGATAAGGTAGAAATGGAGATAGAGTGTGTATGTTTGGTGGTGAGATAAAGAGAATAATAAGGAGAGATGGAGGGAAAGGAGCGAAGAGGGAAAGAGGGAGAGATGTAGTGAGAGAGAGAGAGAGAGAGAGAGAGAGAGAGAGAGAGAAGGAGGGAGAGTTGGAGGGGGGATAGAGGGAATAATAATTCTTGCACTAGATGCATTGATTTTAGTGTGGGTGGTTATTCCTAGTCCTATTTGATTTCTTGAACTAGATGCATTTATTTTAGTGTAAATTTTGAGAGAGGGAGGGAGAGATGGGGGGAGAGATAGGATTCAAGGGCAAAGAGAGAGAGAGAGAGAGAGAGAGAGAGAGAGGAAGGATGAGAGAGAGGACTTGAGAAAGAAGAAGAGAGTGATGGGGGAAGAGAGAAAATTTGAGGGAAAATGGAGAGAGAGAGAGATATGGCAGAATAGAGAGGGAGGTAGGAGAGAAAAGGAGAGAGAGGAAGGATGAGAGATAGGGGGAGAGAGGGAGGGAGATAGGGGGAGAGAGGGAGGGAAGAAGAAGACATAGAGAGTGAGAAGTCGAGAGAGAGAGAGGAAGTGGCAAGTGATATATGGAGAGAGAGTTTATATATTTTGGGATGAGATAGAGACAAAGAAGGAGATATGGGGAGAGAGTGTGTATGTTTGGGGTGAGATAAAGAGACAAAGAAGGAGAGATGGAGAGAAGGCACGATAGAAGGAGAGAGGGATGTATATAGTAATAGAGTTGGAGGATGAAGAGAGAGAGAGAGAGAGAGGTGGGAAAGAAAGAGAGAGAAAGAATGTGAGATAGTGGAGAGAGGGAGGGAAAGAGAGATGGAGTGGGATGGGGGAGAGGGGGAAGAATATTTTTTGCGCTAGATGCATTGATTTCACTGTAGATAGTGATTACTGATCCTATTTGATTACTTGCACTAGATGTATTGATTTTAGTGTATATGTTGATTTCTAATGATATTTAATTGCTTGCACTATATGCATTGATTTGATTTTAGATGATTTATAATCCTATATGATTTCTCGCACTAAATGCATTTATTTCAGTGTAGATGGTGATTTCTAATCCTATTTGATTCCTTGCACTAGATGCATTAGTTTCACTTTAGATGTTGATTTCTAATTATATTTGACTGCTTGCACTGCATGCATTGATTTCAATGTAGATGATTTCTAATCCTATTTGGTTGCTTGCACTAAATGCATTGATTTCAGTCTAGATGTTGATTTCTAATCCTATTTGATTGCATGCACTAGATGCATTGATTCTAGTGTGGATGTTGGTTTCTAATATTATTTTCTTACTTGCACTAGATGCATTGGTCTCAGTGTAGATGCTGATTGATAATCCTAATTGATTACTTGCAATAGATGAATTGATTTCAGTGTAGAGGATGTTCTCTAATAATATTTGATTTCTTGCATTACATGCATTGATTTCAGTGTAAACTTTGATTTCTAATTTGATGTAATTGTATGTATGATGGTACATTAATTTTAAAGTGATTGGATTAACAATGTGCATTTATTTTATTGTAAGCACAACAAACTATTGACAATTTGTACATTGATTTTTGTGCTATAGTAATTCAAACTATTAATATTGGAGATAAAGGGAGACAAGGTATGATGTTTAGTACAATAACACAAGCTAAATATATAAATGGTTTACAATTTCAACTTTAATGTCCATATAATACATATGAAAAAATGACAAAACTAAGAAAGGTGAGAATAAGAATAGTATAAGAAAATAGTTTGAGATTCATCACAATGAATACTCTTTGTAATTGATTGTATTCTTAATATTCACATTTTCTATCATTCAACACTGTTACATTGTCACTTTGCATTCACAATTTTCATATCATCATTTTTCATCACTAAAGTTATTAACAATATCTATCATCTCAACAAACCGAGGTAACTATGAAAATTTAATATTAAAATGACCACATAAATATCAGACATAATTACCATACATAAAATGATTATATTAATATTAGATGTATTTACATATTACTGATAAAATGATTAATCATAAGTCAATAGATTTTCCTTGGCCACACACAACTATAACCAGCCTAGATCCATATTAACTCCATATTTATCAAGCCCTAATAGGGATCAAATCTCTTAAGGTGCAAACCATATGATTAAAAAAAAACATATAATTAAAAAAAATTATTGTGATATTGCACATAATAAATGAGATATGGTTTGTTTGTTCTTTGGCTAGTATTAAGAAAGTGAACATTGTCATGATAAAAAAATATTTCTCATGATCTATATAGAGTGAACGTTAGACTTAATAAACTCCCAAAATATTATAGATGAAAAAATTATTAAGTACAAGATTAAAAATTAAAAACACTTCTCTTATAGTCTTCTCTATACTCTCATTCTATCTATTTTCAAAATATATATTAAATTTTCAACCTTGTAAAACTTACTCCACAGAAATAAAACTTTAAAAAATTTCAATTAATCTTTTCTATTTTTAAACTTAAAAAAATATAGATTCCAATAAATGTGCTCATCGTTTTCATAATATTTAAAGTAAACTATATAATGTAATCATCATTTTCGTAATATTTTAAGTAAACTATATGTGTGTCTTAGTGAATCTCAAATATCATTTTCATAATATTTAAGAAAGGTATTTATATTTATTTTAAAACCTATTAAATACATGTAATATTAAGTGGATACCATGCCATGTAATATTAAATGTATAGTAGCACACTCAAGAGAAGGACACTCCTTTACAAACCAATTTACTCAATATATTATGTAAAGGAATTTTAAGATGAACCCCTTGCATGAGTAGCTTGAAGGAAAAAACAAACCCATAAAATTTTATCGGTGGAGTTTCCTATACTTTGTTCACACCACCTTAAAAATGCCTTTTAAAATCAATTTTGAGCTTACTCATTTTCCTCCTGGATTTCGCATGTGATAGAAGTCGTCCCACATAGCTCACTCACAGTTCGCACGTTCTGAGCTAACGTGCAGTCTACTTATTTCAACAGTTCGCACGTGCTCTCAGCTAACGTGCAGTCTACTTATTTCAACAGTTGTACGTAACTATTTTAGTATTTTACCATTTTTCACTTAAACCTGACGTTTGGATTAGGGTTTGACAGCGAATTTTTATTTTTATTTTTATTTTACAGTTTTTAGGTTGGCTCGTCTGGGTTGAGGGACTGCATCTATACCAAAGGGTACCAAAGCATAAAGAGAAGTGTAAGATTTTTTAAATGTTTTTTATTTTTTGGAAGAGTAAAAAATAAATATTTTTTTCTTTCACAATTATTTTGGCATGGCTTTTTAACAATTATTGGATTCTATGTACCTTTTTTGTTAATGATTATGAGTAGGATTAAACTCTTTAATATAGTATTTTTTCTTTTTCCATAACTCTTTATCCAAATACACTTGTGATATTTATCCCTAAATTGTGATTTAATGTTGTTTAAAATATATTTTTAATTATAAATAAATTTATTTTGAAAACAAATTCTATTATTTAGTCAAATTGTAATTTTATGTTTTTAAATTATTATTATTATTATAATTATTATTATTACCCTTTTTGTTAATGATTATGAGTAGGATTAAACTCTTCAATATAGTATTTTTTCTTTCTCCCTAACTCTTCATCCAAATACACTTGTGAAATTTATCCCTAAATTGTGATTTAAGGTTGTTTAGAATATAATTTTAATTATAAATAAGTTTATTTGAAAAAAAAATTTATTATTTAGTCAAATTGTAAAATTTATGTTTTTAAATTATTATTATTATTATTTTATAAACAAATTCAACTCATAAAATTAAAATTAAGTAAATTTAATAATAATAAAAATAAAAAATAAAAACTAAAAGGTAGAAGATTTAAAGACCAAATTTTTGGTTTAGATCCATTTTAACCATAGATTTACCAAACTTATGATCTATTCTCTTGATATGTGAACCTCTTTTTGAGTGCAAAACTTGGAAAAAAAATGCAAGTGAAGAGATAGCTTGGATATAAATATTTATATAAGATTTAGACATAGTGGTATGAATGAAAAAAATGATTTAGCTAGGCGCTATGGCTTGAGAAAGACATAGACACAAGTGTGAGACTCTTGCAAGTCTGAACACCTTTCCTCCCCTCCATCCTCCACCTTTTAGGTTGTTATATTTCCTTTGCTATAACATTTTTGCAGTAACATCATAGACATATTGTACTCCTTCGGGGTATCTTTGCACCTGTTGGGGCAACTTCTAGTATAAAGGGGGTTTTAAGACAATATTTAAGATAATTTTTGGGTAAATTGTCTTAACTGAGACAAAAGAAAACTTGTGTATTGTTTTCAGTATTGTCTTTGAGTTGGTGTCTCAAATTAAATCGCCTTTAAATTAAGTTGACTTAAAATATTTTCTTTATAAAGACAATATATAACACAAGAATTTTTTTCTATCCAGAGTTTCATTTTTGTGTCTTGAGAGACAATAGTTGCACTCCAATGCAAAGGGGTGTTTTTTTGACAATTTTTGGGTAAATTGTCTTAACTTGAGACAAAAATAAACTTCTGTATTGTTTTAAATATTGTCTTTAAGAGGGTGTCTCAAATTATTGTCTCAAATATATAACACAATCATTATTGTCTCTTATGGGACAATTTCAATTTAGTCTCTCCAAAGACAATAGTTGGAATTAAAGACATATTTCCATTATGGAGACAATGTCTCTAATCCTATCTATTGTCTCTCTACAAAAAATATAAAACAATGAATCCAGAAAAATATCTCACCATTAAAATAAATCAATATAGAATAATTTATTAAAAAAATCTACAATATCATTAAATAATTCATGTTAGGGTAGAGTGGAATCGAACTACCAACCTCCTACATGGGAAGTGTTCTTCCATTGCGCTAGCACCCTTTAAAGAATTGTGTGAGGAGTTATGGCAGTACTTGAAATTGTATAATAGGAATTTATTTTTTTTAAATTTTCAACACGGAATGGCATAATCCTTGTAAAATATATAATCATGTACGCCCCTATTTTTAACTTAATAAAAAAATAACTCAATGGATTTAGCTCACTGTGACACCCTTATATCTTGACTTACACAAAAAATTAATAATAAACAATAATCTACAAATAAATTAAAATATCCATATAAAGAAAATTAGAGAGAATTAGCACAAGCAATACAACCACCACCCAAAGAGCTAGATCAGCTTGCTAGTAGGCACTGATGACACATATGATGAAGTACACTAGTTGTATCAACTCCATATAATTTCCATTAATATTAAGATTTGTAGTTAATGGAGAAAAAGTAAAGAACAACCTAACTTGTTTTAATGATTGATAATGTCAATCTTTAGAAAAAGAAGTACAAAACTGTAGGCCTTGAAATCTTTCATGACATCGAGGAACTCATTATATTTATCTCAATTGTCCTTGAATATATCTCTTTTACTCCCTTCAGATATGCCACAACATCATCTCTTGACAGCCTTTTTGATCCTTCAAAATGTTGATGTAGTCCCGAGCTGTGTTAGAATGCTGATGCAGTCCCGAGAAAGAAAAATAAGCAGTTTACTCGTCATGTATTTTATATAAAATTGTGAAAAAATGCACTTAGAAGCACCAATTAAGAAGGAAAATAATGGGAAAGAAAGATACTTATAAACTACTATTTCATCAAAAAAATATACAAACCACACATATTTAAATCCTATATTGATACAATGATGGGAATCTGTCCCTTTGAAACCAGGAAGTCTAAAAGCTTTGGGAAGTTCGTATGAACAGGAATATACCATATGGAATGGTTATTCAAGCATCTCCTTAAAAAAATTAGGAAAGAAATTTTTTATAAATTTAGGTATAACTTAGTCAATTATATCTCTAGGTATTTCCCAACCAGACCCTTTTACTGATTGTCTAGTTTCCTCGGATCACCAAGCCAAGCCCTCTCATCCCTAGGTACACCACTGATGACATTATCAGGCACTTCATTAGCACCTCCACGGTGATTTTAGAAGCAAAAGATCCTACTTCTCCCTCGTCTACTTCCAAATCCATGCATTTACACCTAATGATAAGAAATTCTCTTTCTTTTGTTATTTTACTTGTACTTCATTATTCGTTGATATCCTTAAAAGTTTGAGTTTTCATAAGTAGCCTTGACATCCGAGAATGTACTTGTTACCGGTTGTAATTTTGAGTCCCATTGACCTTTCTTCATCCTTTGTGGACATTTATAAAGTTATCTAACTTATGTTACCTTATGCAAAGAAATGTTCTGACACTTCCATATACATGAGACCAAGATAGAGGAACACTTAATCTTCAAGTGCCCGATCTATTAAAATATTAGATGATAGTTTAACTGTGTTTGCATCTTTTAGGGAGTCTCAAAACTCTATATATAGGTTCTTACATTTCCAAGACCAGAGATTCTTGGCCTTGTACATGAAGGAGATACTTGGATTAATATCTTTCTAAGTCCATCCTTTTCAACCCCATCAAGACTAAGTCCGACCAATTACAAACTTCTTTAAGGAATTTCCAACAGAGAGAGGCACCAAGAGGCAAGTATACACTAGTAATACATCATATATCAGATCAGAGAGACCCTAGGAAGCCACCAATGCTCAACCCTTGTAGTCATGTCACCTTAGCTTCTAGGATAACTCATACCACATCACTAGCTATGGTAGTTCACCTAGGTCTTAGTCACAATATTTTACGTCAAGACAAGACATTTTCTGACTAGTCATCTATCAGAGTTTCTGAAAAAAAGTGCATAATGGTCAATGTGCATAATAGTTTTTGCCCTAGGTGAGACATTCCCTCTAGAGGTAAAATGCTCCTTGTCCTTCAGTTCTCCAACCCAAATTTGCATGTACCTCCACCGTCACTTTTTCTTATTCTCTTAGAACTTGGGTTTGGATTCTTCTTGGCATAGGATAGATTTTATTCTATCATATTTTCCCAGTGAATGCTTTAGAATTCCCACTTTGTAATCTCACAGTTGTACTTAATAGTCCCATTGACCTATTTGTGGTCATTTCTTGAACATTTAATAAATTAATTTATCTCTTCTAAATCTAAGGTGAGCAATCTAATCCACTCAATCATATCTCTAGATATAATATCTCAACTCACTGGTTACATTTAAAATCATTCATTTTTTATAGGCAGTGTGGTTCGATAGTAAATGAACAACTTCTTGATATAAGACACTACTATATACATGAATTTTTTGCCCAATGCAATTCCCCCTCTCCCACCCACCCTCTAGAAGGATGCTCCAAATGGAACAAGGAAGGAGCAACCCAAGAGCACACTCCTAGAACACCACTTTACAATAGTGTTTTCAGGAGTGATTTCCTAAACAAATATGGGGCACTCCCTCAAGTGCCTATAAAGCATGCGATGAAGAAAGCTGATCTCCTCATTTTTTGTATCCTTTTTTCATGTAGCACCTCTAGTAAGGCCCCATTAGGACCCACACCCTACGTAATAGGGATTGGGCATATAGAAGTGCTAATATATATATTTTTCTCATTCTATTTATCATTTCATTCACGTTTGGATAGGAATTTTAGACATTAGGGAACTAATGTTTAGGAGAACATAATTATGGATTGAAGGCCATGTAGCTTTAAGGTCAAGCCTACATTCCAAAAATATATCTCTAAGCCTATGCTATGTTTTCTTCTGAATTGTTTATTATGTAAATTAAGCACTTGGCATATTCTGTAAACAATTATATGAATGTTACAACTCGTTGGCCATGATAGCCTATTTCATTTCCTTTTCAACTTTTGGTTATCTGATTTACACACTAGATGGTCTAAGTCACATCAACTAAACGAATGATTCTATAATGATTAAACTACTATGGATGGCATTTCTAAATTTTTAATAATTTAGTTTTCGTCTACAAGTGGCACAAAAAAATATGTTTTCATATTTTATGCAACTAATTGACCATTATGCACATTTTTTTATACATGCATACACACACTCACACTAAATAGTCCGGAGAATCTTCTCTCCAACGATATTTTGGGAAGGATAGCTACCTCTCCCGCTCTGCAATTCCTTTCATACTCTATCAACACTAGTCACACATGCTAATACCAAACCTACCTCAGTTTATTCATGTTTAAATCATATTAATAGTAGAACTTGAAGACTGCTCAACTCATATTATAAATTTCTAAAAATAAATAGATTCCAAAAAATGAACATCTTGGCAAAGGAAAGGTATTTTCACATATAGCATTTCACTGACCAACTCAATTAATTTTATACATTAAACTCGTTACTTTTATAGAAAACAAATACCTCTCACAACTTTCACAAACCTCATTTCCTTCTTTGCTCACCTTAATCATTAATATTGAAATAAGTATCTCAAAATTCAAGAAAGCAAAAACAGAACAAAGAAAACCATCGACAAGACAATACCTGAGATAGTTCTGCAGGCGGATCACTTTGTTTTGATTGATTTTCAACTACACAAAAATAAGAATACAACCTCATGCCAACTATATCAATTAATATTCCAACAATATTCTGCCAACTAAACAGATAATGAAGTAAAATATAGCCAAACGCTAGAACCAAGCAATTCTTCAAGTGTCCTAGAACTTGATATGAGACTGGAGATGTCTTGCCAATCAAAATGAATGTACTGAAGTTGACAGATACGGATATCAAAGAATATAAAACTATGAAACTATGTAAACATTACTAGGAAACAGTCGTTAGTAATTTTTTTTTCTGAGTAAGACTAATTCTATTAAGGAAAAATACATATGGTACAATCAGAGCTTTGCAAAAAAGCAAAGTAAAGAAGCAAGGGAGTCGGAAATGATGAAATATCAACCTCGGTCCCAAAAACAACCATGGAAAAACCAGGAGGCAACAAGGTGAACTGAAAAACAGAGAGCTATACAAAGGGGTCTACCCATAGTGGGTAGAAACATCCATGCGGCACTTTTTCACTTTCTTCTTGCTAATTTTAACCCAGCCATTGTGACTTGGCTGGACAGGAACTAGTTGTTGATTGTTCTGCGCTGAAGGAGAGGTCTCCTTATCTGAATCAGAGGAGGAGGGCTCATGCGTGCGTTTCTGCGTGATCGGAGATGCCAAAGGAACCTCAGGGCAGGCCAAGGGGGAGTCCTTCACGTGTCCAACATTCTTTTCATCTGCTTCTATTTCTTCCTCGTCCGAGCTGAAGGAGTCTATATCATCCATGGGGGGTGGGTCACATGGTTTCGAGCTCTTCGATTTGGATTTACCTCTTTTATTCTTCCCTTTGTCGAGAAACAAAGCACAGGAGTTTTGGAGGTGTCCTGTCTGATGGCAGTGGCGGCACCGGAAGGCAGTGTTCTCATAGTCCAATGTTTGGGTCCAATGAAAGTCCCCAATTTTGAGATTGATATGATCTGGTAGCCCTTTGCTGATGTCTATTTCTGCACAAATTCTGCCAAAGGTGTAAATTCCTTTCTCCCCTCTTGAGGTATCCGTGGCCAAGAAGTGACCTAAGGTATTCCCAATCCCCTGGAAGACGGCGAAGTGCCAGAGGTGCGCAGGGAGGTTTGGTAGTCTGACCCAAATGGGAAGCTTGGTGATGACAGCTGTGGAAGGGTCAAAATCTGGAAACCATGGGGTGAGGAAGAGCCCCGCCGATCCACAGAACCAGGGGCCTCCGGTAAGAGCTTTCTGATAATCTTCATTGAAGGCAAGGACCACAATGAAGAAGCCTTTCGAACAAAAGAAGACCTTGCAGTTGTTGGTCCAGTTGGAATGGATCCACTTGTAGCAGTCGTTAGTAATTTGACTAAAATATACCGAATACATTAAATAAATTATAGAGATACTCTAGGTATATTTATGCATGTTTTTACCAAAACAGAGAACTTACTAGAACATGAGGCGTATACTTAAATGCAAACACATTTTTGTTTGTCAAAATCCCATCAACAAAGGGAACATTAATGAACAAAGTTGTAGCTTGATATGTTCATGATTGGTACAAAATATATGTTGAAGAAACTTTGAATCTTTTCTAGATGGTATTTTTCATATGAGTGCAAGAAATTGATTAAGGTTTCAACATGCTATTAGGATCAAATCCCAATATTTGTGTGTTTTTATAGCCCTTTTAAAAGAAACGCCATATATTGGTAGACATATGAAAGAGAGGAATACCAATTACCAATCATGAAACAACATTCTATAACAAACCTTTTGATGCAACCACTTTAACGTAACCTAGTACGCATTATTATGGAAGGATGACTCTTTTAAAAAAAATGCATGAAGGTTTAACTTCAACAGTCCATTTCTAAAAAATACAAAATATATATAATTTCTCTAATAAAAAGTGTAAAACATGATATGTATATTATGCCTTCAAAGATATGAACAAGACTTGAAAACAATTTTATGGAACATCAAAATAAAAAATACAGAAAATGAATTAAAATAAAAATTAACAAAATATAGAAAATTCTAAAGTGAAAAGGATACAATTTGTGCAACGCATGTCGTCACTATTACAACCAGATATAATAATGATCCTAGAAGATTAATTTGCAAGTTAGTGATAGTAGCAATGCCAACCCCCACCAAAAGGATCACAAGTGAAAACTAAATTTTCCGGCTGCAAAATATAGGACACTATAATAATATCAAAGAATTTAGCCTGCAATCACTATCAGCACAAACAAAAATATTTATAATTGATCTCAAAGAAAATTATTATAGAAAGAAGAAAAAATAGGAGTGCTAAGAGTGATTTCACATCAAAAATTCTCATGATTTATATCCACGTCACTATAAATCATTAAATAGAGAAGGCACTTCCTAAAAGTTGACCTCTAATAGATGGAAATATCAATCTAAATTAAGGTATGTGGACCAGGATGTGTAATACTACTTAAGTAAAACTTCAAATTGATTCTCGTTTCACCTCACATTCATATATGAAGTATGGTAAAAAATGAAATATGATCTGATTTGGATCCTCAACTAAAATATTTTTAAAATTTGTAATTAAGAAGAATGCTTTTTTTATTTTATTTGGTCTCTTTCGCAAAATTGGAAGGGAAAACAAAGCATTGTGATGGTCAGACTTCCAAGGGAAACCCATTAAAATAAATGAAGAATGTAGTGAAGACATCAACAGGGAGATGCAAGGAGAATTTGGATAGGACAATAGTATAAATGAGAGGTCAAAGAGGGCAACCTACTTGAATATCAGTGGAGTCAAGGAGCTTGTCCATGATAAGTGAATATGCATCTGCACCATGACCATCTATAATTATTTTCTTGGAACAGTATACATATGTGTACAACTCACCCCTATGTATTTATCTCCTGATCCTAATAAAATGGTCATTAAATGTGGAAATATGTGTATAACTGTTCCAATTTCATGGCTCTAGTGTACATTAATTGGTTTATTGCATGCTTGAGCATGCTTGGCTATGGATGCTATGACGAAAGCTACAACAATATCAGTCTTGTAAACACAGTGTAGGCAACGCTGCTATATTTATTGGTTTAAGAGAACAATGGTTTGTCACACTTCCCATGTCAAATTTCTTGTTGGGCACTTTTACCTTTCCCCACAGATGATCCATAACATTCTTGCTTACTGGGAGTTTTAGAGAGTTAATCAGATGATTATTGCACTTTCCTTCACCCAGGCCCTTCACTATAGATCTGGAGGTACTACCTCAACTTGACTGACACCCCAATGATTAGCAAGATTTACAAACATACCCTAGGAGGGTAACTTGAAACATCTTATAATTGAAACTTCACTTACAACTTTCTTACTATTAGACTGCTAAAGTAAAATGAAACTTGTTTCAATAGGAAGGTGAGGACAGTAGCTTAAGAGCTATGTTTAGGGGAATTAGGGAAGGCTGCTAGGACGGTGCATAAAGCATAAAATTCTTGGCTATGTCTGTGGGTTAGTAGTTGAACTCTAGCTGTGGGATTAGCAAAGAATTGAAAGCTACAAAGGAAAGCTTCTTTAGCGAGGTATCTCAATGCATAAATAGAAGACAAAACCCCATCAAATTATCACTACTATGGTTCTCCCCTCTCTCAAGTAGGTCAAGACTGTAAGACGTGCCCACTCTAACCCAATAAGTAACTGGGGCCAAATATCACTCGTCTGATAACTAAAACCTATGGATGACTATAGCCTATTCAAAAGATAACTATTCCCTTGTGACGTAGACGTGACACCTTGATCTGATAGATGTGGTCCATTTTAAACTTAACCTTAGACATGAAATCCTTTTTGAATAGGTTCCACTTGTAACGAAGATGACCCCTTGTTTCCATAGATCACTATATCCTATGAGGTATAGAAGCCAAAGATGTCTAGATGACCCTTTGTATCTCTTAAAACTGGAAAATCGTACAGCAGAAGATGGCATTAATTAATTTCAAGCCTAAGGATTTACAGGGCAGGAACACATTATGGAATCAAGAAAGTATTTAAAATCTCTAAGGTTTTGAGAAAATTAGATTTGTACTAGTCATAAATACTAGGTTGCACGCTTAATCCTTTGAGAAGAGCGCCTTCTACTCATCTTTTTGCCTGATAAGCGCAAATTCCTGGAAATGGAAAAATATCACTTTCTGAGACCACACGAAGGAAAGAACATTTACTCCTTATATGAAGCCACCTAAGGACAGCCACCAGCGCCTCTCTAGACATCATGTGAGCACATAAAGGAATATATGAAGCACACAATGGAATCATACCTCTCCCTTGGGTCACCATCGATCATTTACCAAGGGAGGGAAGGAGGATTTGAAAATCCCCTATATAAAACCAGCAAGAGATGAAGAAATGGTGATCACATTGTTATGATGGCCAAAATTTCCCAAGCAACACCAATAGTGTGTGACCCGAAGCTGGAGCTGAAGAGGACTTGATCGTTGGCCACCCAAAAATCCTAGTCCACCATGCCAGAGAGAGAGAGGGATATTGCATCAGAGGCAGAGCTTGGAGGGCAACATCCTTTCATCGAGACCTAGAGCCATTGCCTAGGTTCCCTTTGGAAAGTGGGTAAAATTTATTCTCCATTTGAAACGTTTAATAAGAAGATGCCTTTGAGCCATTGTTTGTATTATTATCATTTTTACTGTCTTTGATAGCTTCTGTATATTTGTGTTTTAGTTCTTTTTTAACCAGAGCATACTTTAGCATACTATTTCCACTAAATTTTATGATTTTGAGCTCCACACTTTCTGCCTATTACCAATAGTTTAAAGAGTAGACCACACTCTTTAAACTTGTGTGATTTCGTACACCCGTGTGACAAATCCACCACTAGAAGATTGGCGACTCCACTAACATGTTCCAAGTTTATGTGGTTGTGCCATCTTTTGCAGGAGACCCTTTGTCTATGCTGGAGCGGAGCTGAAAGTCCTCTGACCCATCTTATAGTCCCTAGATTCACTGGATTCACTGGAGTGACAGACTAAAGAAGGCAGCTCCTAATTTTTTTTACTTGCAGTATTTTTGCACGGAGTTTCTTCTCACAAACGCGCAGTGCGCGCGTTCAGGACTGGCCCACCCACAGGAAAGCGCACCTGTTAGAGTCTTTTCCGCACAAATTACAGAATGAGATTTTTTTCTCTATATTCTGCATTTTTTTGCTTTAAAGTGTGCAGGGCAGCCCCTAATGTATCTGCCAGCACCTTTGTTGATACCCCAGAGCTTCTGAGAATTCACTTTTTTATGTTTTTTGTAGTCATAGAATTTGTTTTCATTTAAGTTGGTTTTCTGCAAAAAAATCTCCACAAAGTTTAAGTAGGGGGTGAATTAACCATTGCTTTCCGAATGATTTATGTTTTTAAAATTCTCATATGCACACTTAGATTAACTAGTCCATGTAAGCTAATTTTATTTTCTATTGTAGAAATTGCAAGCTTAATTCAATTTTTTCATTTAGGAAATTGTCGGACTAGATTTGAATCACCGATTACAGCAAGTAATCTTTGTTGCCTTTGCACCCTTTGGTGATCCCAGGCAAGCATATGAGCACTCTATTTTTGCGATTCACCATCTCCCTTTAGTTAGTCACATAGATTAACTAGGAAGATTTGAAAGCGGCCCATTATCCGCACACATTTTTCATTTTGAGCCAGGAAGTTTAACTAGGGGTTTTTTGTAAAGGATCACCCATATCCAAATGTTTAAACTATGATCTTGTTCACCTTTTTTTCACACACACTCACGCACTAAGAAAATAAATCCACCTAAAACTAAATTAGACCAACTTACTAAATTCTCCCCACAGGGGCCACAAGAGAATTTATAGATTAAGTTAGAATTAAGGGGGTAGGCGTCCAATAAGAAGCCTTGATCACACTTGATACTGAAACATAAAATTTGTGTATTTAAGGAGCCTCAAAATCCACCTATCAGCCCAGGGAAAATAAAACCTGAGCGCAGCAGAGACCCGATTCAGAGGGGGTTAGGATTAGGCGCAGTGCGTGCAGTATCAGTTAGGGCTACCTGACTCGACTGATACTCAGTACTATTAGCTAACTACCAAGAAGCCCAAGACTCGAACTCTCACGTGGGATGGTGGTTCTTAGTGCCCAAAACTACGACATCCCTTACCCTATAGGTGACGGTGTAGGAAAGCGCCAGACCCTCTACCCTTACCTTGGTGGATTCTCTTCGCCAGACTGGGGGCGTCGCCAGCTCTTACAAGACATTGTGCTAGCACTCGCAAGAAATATTCTCAAAGCCCAATTACTTTTGAGTGTGTGAGAATGCATAGGTCTTCTAGGATTTTGATTCTCATGCACAAAACAAACAAAAACCATATTTTTGTCTTGATTGATCACATGGATTAAAGTTAAAAGGGAAAATCATTTTATTTTCGCTTTGTTTTATGTATGTGGCCATAATTGTTTTTTTGACCTAGACTCTTTCCCCTCAAATTTTTCCAAAACCTAATTTGGTCGACACCCAAACAGTCCCAATGGAACCTCATTGATCCAGGCATATTTTGGACCTCCCCCCATTACAGGGAGGGGTTCTAGTTATTTCACCATTTAGGAGTAAAATACGGAATGCTACCACATTCATTGGTTCATCCTTCATTGGAGAAACCATAGTTGGGAACCCTAGTTGGTCTCCCAACACCACACTGTACACCACTCCCCCCTTGACCGCTAGGGGGCAGAGGAGCGCGTCCCATTCGAGAAGCCAGCTGAACACACATCAGGGTACGTTGTAGACTAACCCTCATTCTAACCAGAACTTCATGTCTTCACACGTTGCCATGGAGTCAACCTCCCATTCACCCTTCTTAGTTGCGTTGAATCTACCTAATTTAACCAAGCTCACAAATGACCCCATCGCACGTGATCCTTCATGACCTCCCATGCCCATGAAGCTCCCTTTGGATATACCAAAGTTCTAAGGCAATCAAGCAGAAGACCCAGGTAATCATATAATGACCTTTCACTTATGGTGCTCATCGAATAATATCATCGACGACACTATTTGATTGAGGCTATTTTAGCGCACTCTTACAAGAGTGGCTGCAAAACGGTACATGGAGCAACCTCCTGCTTCACATGGAACCTTTAGCGCCCTTACTACTGCATTCCTCACTTATTTTCAGATACCCATTCACCATGATTCAGGAATGAAGTCATCAAATCATTTTAGACAAACCCTCGCCATCCATATCTTTGACCATATTCATCAATGGAGGCGGTGTCGCAGTTTATGCAAAGCTAAACTCAAAGATCGGGTCCTCTTAGATTTATTCTTGAAAACTTTGAGGGCAGATATTTCAAAGGATGTGGCACAACAATACCCCACATCCGAAGAGGACGCAATTAGTAAAGCCCAAAAGCTTGAACTGATTTATACGCAGTCGGGATATATTTACAATATCGTGCCTAACGCACCATGCCTGCAAAATTATTAAGAATTTCAAGGCGTGTTGAACTTTGTAAAAAAACTAATTGGGTCAGTGACCCAAGGGTACCTAGGAAGCAGTAGTTCCAATCCCAGTTACGCACATAATTCTACCCAGAAAATGTCTGAACCCGGATTTCAAAGTCATGATATGCCTCGACAAGATTTTACTAATAGGGCACAAGTGTATCACTAGGGAGGACCCTATCCTCTAGCTGAGGGGACCCAGTACGCAGGAAGAAACATTGACAGAAGAGCTCCCCGCCAACGGCTAGGTGCAAACAAGGGACAATGTAATATCCCCAAATTGGGACAGCTAGCTAGGCATGTCTGAAAAACACATTTTTCAGAAATGGATGCTACAGGATTGGAAGCCAACCCTTGGATCCCTTAGATATGAAAATCTAAGCCCCGAATCCAAGAGGGATTCAAAAACAAATCCTTCTAGGTGGGTTAAACAGGTCTCCCCACACCTAGTGCAGTTGGGAAATACCCAAAGAAGGGGTTGCAGCAATAGAAAATAACTATGCCTAGAAAATAACGCATTTCAGCCCAATATATGCAGGAGATCAATATAATGGTTCATTAATCACTTATACATCATCAAATCAGGTTTATAATAGGGCCCATACAATGTACAAGAGAAAAATGGAGAACTTTGATGAAGAAACCCTCATGAATGAGGTGCTGCAATAATGTATTAGCTGTAAGAAGGCTTGACAGTGTTATATTATGAGTTGAAGCAGTTGTACATTACATATTAGATCTAGAATAGATTTTTGTACAAAATATTAGATCTATATCAGATCGGTACACTAGAAGAGTTCCTCTACACATTCCCCTTGGGGTTTTGAGCAAAACATGAGATACAAAGAGTAGATCTGAGATCTAAAGTTGTAGATCTGCAGTAATATTTAGAATTTCTGAAGTAAATACAATACATAGTAGATCAGATCTGAATAGAACATGGGTCATAAATCTAATCCATGGATCACCACAGTCAAGGGAAGAATCCCAAACACCAAATATCTCTCCTCCAAAAGCATGTCAAAACTCCTTGAAACTTCCTTCTTGCAAATAATGCAGTTATGGGAGAGAAAATGTGTTGTTGACTCCAACAATGGTTTGGCCTGATGCCAAGATGTGATTATGTAGCTCCATTCATCCAATACTCTCTTATCAGGAGGATAGAAGGCTCTCCCATTGAAAAGAGGCACCAAAATGGCATATATATAAATAGATATAGCCTCCACTTGTTGCAACTTACAAGGAAAACAAAACCCTCAACATGATCTTCGTTGTAGTTGGAATATGTAGCTTGGCCAAATGCCTGAGAGTGGACAAATCAGCAAGACTCCTCCAAGAGCTACTCAATGGAAGAGGTGGGATTCCCAATCAGGAACACCCTAGTGCTAAACAACACTATTCTCAGCTAAACAGCAAGAGAATAAGAAATTTCTAAACATACAATGTATTCAAAAAAATCATAATCATGAACAACCTTCTCTTGATGTCCTCCCCTTCCTTTTATAAGTTATAAATCCTGCCAAACCCTAAACCATCTCAGTGATTTAGCTCTGTTCACATGTGTAGCCTTCAACTAGAACTGTGTTGTGCATCTAGGAGGTTCATTGCATCTAGACAATGTTGATGATTTGGTACAGGCTGACTTGGTCAACTGATCCAGCCTCTTTGACACTTAAGTGTGTTTGTGAAAATATCTCATTTTTAGCCTTGTTGAAATTGAGCATTGGTTTATTTTGCTGATTTAGGAGTTTTATTGATCCTTCTTTACAATTTTATTCATAAAAACAGGAAGAAAAACAAAATTGAATATTCCTATTAGCTTGGGCTAATTAGGAATATTACAATCCTCCCCTCCCAAATGTTGCTTGTCCTCAAGCAACTACAAGGATATAACTAAAGAGTTTCCTCCGAAGGCATGGAAATTGAAATATTTTGGGAAACATATTTCCCAAGTGGACCCTCCATCCCTAAGAAATCATCCATTCAAAATGAGTCACCTCCAAACATGGCAACTCCAAAAAATTCTCCTCCACCTTGAGCTCATGAAATGTAAGTGGGCTAAAAATCTGAACATGGTATACATAGAATCCTACCCCACGCTGTCCTCCTCTCCACTTATGATAAGCGTAGAGTGACTGTTGATCTTGGGCTGTAATAATATTGCCTTCAAGAGGCAAAATGAAGACTATATCTCTAAAGATCTCCTCTCCAACGTTGTGAATCAAGCTGGCCCAAACCATTCCCTATGTGATGGACAGGAAATCATCACCATATGGCATCTCATCAAACTCATGGCCCACCTCATAAATAAACAAGTGTTTGGTTATGGTGTTTGTATCTCCTCTCATGCTCCCATTAGAACATGCAATGCAAAAAGTGTGGGAATCCTCTTCCCAAAAGAATACATCCAACCAATTTGTTTCCTCTCTAGATGCTCGCCATAGTAGTAAGAACAACAACAGCAATTGGAACCATGATTAGCATCAAGATGATGGAAATATTGAAGGTTTCATGTGGTGCAGGAAAGTACCAACAGTTTCCCATGGAGTTATAGCGCAGTTTTTGTAAATGCTGCTTCAAAAAATTACATGGCAAGTGGTTTCTTGATACATGGCTAATTATGTATGTTATTTCATCTACTAATGAATGGTAAATGGTTGTGTACATCAAATGAACATACATGAAGTAGTACAACACTTTCCCATGGACATATAACGGATGGATGTCTCCATCATACATTCTGGCCCATTTTTTATCATGGAGCTCAATGAAAAGCTTGCCCTCTTGTGGAGCAATGCACTGCATAGAAATGGTAAGAGTATGCAGATCACTAAATGCAAAAAAAATATCCTTACCATGTAATAGAAATAAGATAATGATAGGATCCATGAATAAACTCTCCATAATGGTATGACATACTGTCATGAAGAGAAATGAATCATGTGCTGCATGAAGATCCTTTCTCATATACTTGGAAATCCAAGCCAAGAAGAACATATCATAGTAATAGATGTCTCCACCCATCACTCCATATTTATCACCTCCTCCTTTTCCATCAAGTGCATCAAGAGTGAAGTGATCATGGGGACACTCCATCCATAATTCCATGCTCCAAAGTGACTGCGCTGTTGGCCTATGCAAATAGGCTCCTGCCAATACATAGCTCCATTCTTTGACATGTTCATTGTCAAAGACATCTTCCATAATGTTGCTACAAACAAGAAGCTCCTCCAAAAGTGTAAGTACTTCCAAATCATCCAAGGCTAAGGAGTATCCCCTTTTCACCATGATATTTCCCTCTCCTACTCCTACAACATCATCCAAAGTGTGAGAGAAAATCTTCCCTTGCTCTCCCAAGAACAACCAAAGAAAAAAAATATTTTTCTACCTCCCCATACCTCCATCATACAAATCATGTGGTGAAAACATGGTGATTGATATGAATAATTTCATATCAACACAATGTGTCCATACTCCTTGTTGCCCAATGATGCAAGCATCCTCACACACATCTTTCCCACACATACCCTTAGAAAGAGGATGATGACCAAACTCTTTCAAGATTAGCCAACGCAACCAACCCTCCTACTACCTAGTATCATAAATTTATGAGTAGCTTTCCAGCTTCTTGCTCATCATCCACATCCACTCAATCACTTGTGAATCATGGACCTCATTCTGCAAATTCTTGGTATCCTCCCATTGTAGGACACCAACCTTCTCAAAGCTTTGAAGAACTTTTCACTTCATGGAATGTTGAAGTGCATCTCCCATGGGATCTCTTGATGAGAACTCCTCCTCATGCATGGCCTTCTAAAACTATTGGGGTCTTGGATCTACCACAAGTAGAAGTATCTCCTTGAGCTGTGGCATGCTCATTAAGAAAGTGTCATCTAGAGAGGAGAAAATGTTTCTCATCTCAAGATTTATACCCTTTGTTATCTCTTCCTCCATGGCTTCCTGAATGAAGCTAACATTTGAATGCTCCCATCAGGAATGGGTACTTCTTTCTTCACTCCTGCTCCTGGACAATGCAGTGCAACTCTGCTGCTCTATATTAGAAGTAAGTGATGATTTTGGGTCATGAAACAACATATTTCCACAATTATCTAAAATATTTGCTGCAATAATAGAAAGGGAAACTCAATAATACCTTGATGGGATTTGGGAAAACCTTGTATGGCTACAATAGTTCCTTCTTCTACCATGTTGGCTCCCTCAACTACTCATGTTGAAGGCTGCTCCTCCAAAGTTGTGACAGTGCTGGTACAAACCTCCTGAAGAGGTGGTGAGGAATTCTCTTCCTTTGACTTCTTTTTACCAAATATTTTGATCACCCTATGAGTGAAATCTTCAAAAGAAAATACTTTTGCATGTCTCACATGCCTAAACCACCAATTTCTTGCTTCACCCACAAGGTGCAGTGCTAAAATATCCATTGCTTCTTTCTCTACCACTGGATGTAGTAGGAATAATGCACTAAGTCTTGTTTCCCAAGCTGTTGCTGCAGATGTCCCATCAAAAGTGGAAAATAGAGACCTATTTCCCTTGATTCCTCCCTTGCTGTAGGGTCTCCTCTCTTCCTCCAATTCAATGAACTGTGGCAAGGCTAGAGTTTCCTTGAAGGCTCTAGGTTGAGACTTGTAATCAACAAGGTATTCACCTAGAATTTGATGATCTAAGTGTCCTCCATGCTTCTTGTCTTCTTCTTTATGAGAATAGGAAGTGCATGGTCCTTCCTCTTCTCCTTCTTCTATTTGCTTAACCTCCTTGGAGAGTTTCTTTCTAGATCTGGAAAATGATGAGAGTAATCTCATTCTCCCCATCATTCTGATCTTGCTCCTTCCGATAGCTAGATCTCACAGGCTAAGCCAAAGATCATGCTCTCATACCAATGTAATATCCCCAAATTGGGACTTCTAGCTAGGCATGTCCGAAAAATGCATTTTACAGAAATGGATGCTAGAAGATTGGAAACCAACCCTTGGATCCCTTAGATCTAACAATATAATACCTAAATACAAGAGGTATTAAAAAAAAATCCTTCTAGGTGGGTTAAAGAGGTCTCCCACACCTAGTGCAGTTGGAAAATGCCCAAAGAAGGGGCTGTAGCAATACAAAATAAATCTGCATAGAAAATAATGTAGTTCAGCCCAATATATGTAGGAGATCAATATAATGGTTCATTAATCACTTATACATCAGAAAATCAGGTTTATAATAGGGACCATACAATGTAAAAGAGAAAAATGGAGAACCTTGATGAAGAAACCCTCAAGAATTAGGTGCTGCAACAATGTATTAGATTTAAGAAGGCTTGACAGTGTTATATTATGAGCTAAAGCAGATGTACATTACATATCAGATCTAGAATAGATCTGTGTACAAAATATTAGATCTATAACAGTGTAATTTTCCAAAATTTCCATGAAGATAATTGGAACATTAATTTTTTCCTATTTCATCTAGGAGGTGAATAAAATTAGTAAAAGGCCCATGAGTAGGAATAAGATCCTTCATAATGTGAAAACGACCATTGGAGCAGCTTATTTTTCACCTTCCAGTGTGAAAAGTGGCAATTTTCATGAGGACAAGGTCAAGTTTGACCATGTCAACAACGATGCCTAAGAGGTGTAGCTTGAATGGGAAGACAACGCAGTTTTGGAGGGAGAAAGATTCTTTGTGGAAGAAACCCTAATGTGTGGGGTCTAGGGCAAAGAGGCATTCACTTGCATAAAAGGAGGAAGGGGCAGCCATAGTGAGATATCTTTGAGCATATTGATTTTATTCTGTAGAATAATTTGCATACTCCGGCTATTGAGTTGAGTTGTAGTGCTGCTTAGCACGAGGGATTCCTGTTTAGGATTTCCTCTCCTTCTTGAGAGGCCTCTTGAAGGATTGCACTTCATTTTCTCCACATCTTAGCTCAAGGCCAAAGCAATTATTCAGTCACTGCCTTATTTCTGCTGAAGTATAACGTAGTGTTGCTGGGTGTTGTAGTGGAGGGATTCCACAACACCATTCCTTGTCTCATCTTTCAGAGGAGGGAGCTTATATTCCTCGAGAAGATTAGTAAGGAAGGTTTCCAGAGTTATATTGTAGATTTTGCATCAAGGCCAAGCATCTTCCATCATAGACAGCACGGTCCATTCTCCATACTGCGTTATTCCAGTGTACACTTGCAGTGAGGGGTTGCACCAACATTTTGGAGGAGGAGATCTTCAATGCCAGGATCAGCCTTGCACTTGATAGATCTATTGGAAGAGGTTATTTTAGATTTCACATCATCTTCAGCCATCTCCAGTATTTCATATTTTCAGCTGCTACCTAGTAACTCCGGCATTTCTGTAGAATTTCCATTTGCACATGTATTCTTGCCAATCCTCTCGAGGATTGTTGTATTATTGTTTTTAGGGGTTGAGAGCTTTCTCCCCCTCATTTCTTTGAGCTGATATTGATATATCATTATATTATCATGTATTTTGTTGCAGCGTCTTCTATAAACTGTGTTATTTTAGCTAGGGATTTTCCTATGTAGCAGTGCTCTTGCATTTTGTTGTGTATGCTCTATTGAGGCTTCCATTGACTAGCTAGAGTGATTGATTCCTCCATACATTGTATACATTTGCTTCTATATCAGATATTTATTAGCTATACATATCTTCATGTGTTTATAGCTATAGAATAATGATGTCTTTCCATTTCTTGCTCAAGAATTGTTGCAGCCCCTCATCGGGCACTTTCTGAGGACATCTAAGTGTGGGAGATTTGTTTAACCACCTTAGAAGGATTTATTTGGAGCCATATCTTAGATTTAGGATTTAGATACATTTATCTAAGATATCTAGGTCTTGGTTTCAATTCCTGTAGCATCCATTACTGGAAATTATGTTTTCCAGTCTTGCCTTGCTAGTTGTTCCAGATTTGGAATATTACAGTGGTATCAAAGCTTCTTTCTTGGCTCATCCTATCTTTCTAAGCTCAAGAAGATCAGAAGATTGAAGAAGATGGTATTTATCTCTTCATATTTCATATCCATGAAGAACCTCCCCAAGGAGGATAAGTAGAAAGAAGAGGAAGAGCCCTGCACTTCCTATTCTCATAGAGAAGGAGACAAAGAAACAAGCAGGAGAAAGACTCCATATTTTGGAGAAGAAAAAGAAAAAGGAAAAGGGGATAGGTTTACAAAGATTATTCCTAAATATGTAAATATGGTTCATAAAGAATTTGAGGAGATATGGAAGGAGATCTGTAAAGAATATCCAAGAGGGTTTGTACCAAAGGCAAACACTAGATTTGCACATAAGGAGTGTGTGAAAGCAGCTACACACCATATGGTACAGCACAGTCACATGCCCAGGATTTTCACAAGAGAGATGGAAATAAAAGAAGAGGTTTCTAGGAGGGAAACCCTTAGTGATTTCTTGAAATAGAATGAGTTTCAAGCTTAGAAATTCTGAGATCATCTCACTTTTTCATAGTTTTACAAGATGAAGGTGGAGGAAAAAGATCAGCAGGATAGATTTCATCTATCTACCTTTGAAGGTTCCCCTGTATGTTCAGAAAAATCTTGGGTGGAGGAGTTAGATACCTTCTTACAGCAGCACCAAATTCCAGAGGATGAAGCCATCAAAGTTGCAGTGCTGCATTTGAGAGGTAAGGCTTATGCCTGGTGGATCTTTGAATCCTTTTGTTTGAGAAATGTAAACGTTGCATCTTATGATAGTTTCACTAAGGAATTAGTGAAAGAATTTGATAGAAGGACTCATGAAACACATATGGTGGAGCAAAACTAGAAAAACCAAGTAAAACCCTTTCATGCAAACCTGCAGCATACTTTGCTGGGAGAAGGATATTCATCTCACACCTTTGAGCAAAGGAGCATGAATATCTCTTTTTAAAAAAGGGATCCAATCATTGGAGAGTTGCCCATACATGTTGCAGAGATTTAGGGCAATAGCACTGTTAGATCTGGAGTTGATCTAGCACCTCATGCATAGGAAGGAAGAGCTCTTGCTCCAAATAGAGGGATGCTTGCATCTTTGCAAGGAAGTCCCAAAGATCGCATGTGTGGAGATCAAGGCACAACTCATGTTTTTCCTGTGCCATTATTGAGGAGGCGTGGAACTGGGGTGATACAAGGAGGATATAGGGAGAAGAACCAACATCAGGATATGAGGAGTATACATCCCTATTCATCAATGGAGGTTGATGCACCTAAGAAGGTGATTGGATTGTGCATTGGAAGCATGGACAAAGTTTTTCATCCATCTATTAAGTCATCTCTTGATGATGATGTCTCACTGCATGGATACATTTTTCCAGGGAGACCACTGGATAAGCAGAGGAGGATGGAGGCTTCAGATTTTGGGGCACCACTCATGGATTTCAGGAGGGTGGGGACCTTGGTAGAGCTTGATACAACATTAGGAGTTTGGGGTAGACTCAAGGAGAGAGGGAGAATTCCCTCAACATTATCAGTACCCACTACCATTTCATATTTTGTGTTGTGGCAGAAGCAACAGGGGAAGGGTAACAACCTTCCAACTTGCATCTTTGACATGGGAGATGTCAAAGGAGAGGTTAGCCATATGACAGATGTTCTTCATGAGAGATCATCAACACTACCACTATAGAGGATAGATCCATATTGGAGCTCCCAGCTATTGGTGGAGTATTCCAAGGATCTTTTCACTTGCATGATATTGGATGACCAGTTGCATGAGGAGGGATATTCAATCAGAGATGGGGTCATCTTTTATCATGGCAGGAGATTCTTTCTTAGATCTTCCAAGATCAAGGAGAATTTGTTACATGCAGCTCATGAGGAGTTCCTTTTCAGTCCCACTTATTCTATGAGAGCATACCACACCATCATGGAGGGGTATTTTTGGATGGGCTTTGAGGAGGATATATATCAGCATATGAATAGATGGATGGATCATATGGAGATGGATGAGAGACATGACTATTTGAGAGAGTTATCAGAACCACCTCTATTCTTTTGGAAGATGAGAGGAAACTCATTTGTGGGCCATTCAATTTTTATGAGCAGAGAGTATGGTAAGGGTATTAATTGTTGTTTACATGAGCAATTTTATGATGTATGTACATTTCCCTTAACCATACATGTGCAGAATGATGCTCCAAGGAGGAGCATTATTTTTTCTAGACCAAATGGTTTAGATGAGGCCATGAGCATGATTGGTGGCCATTCCCTAGGTGGACTTGGGGAAGAGATATATCATGGACGACATGTTCATTGTACACCTTAGATTATTCACTTCCTCCATACTTATGAGGAGATTGGAGTAGCAGGAAAGTGGTTGAGGAGCCACTTATTTCATTAGTCCCTATTGCAATTGAGGGTCAAGCTACACTGGTTGCACTTGAGGGACCATTTTCCTTCTCATTTTTTGCATATGGCAGCAAGTATGATTCTCATTTTTGCTCCCTATGGCTCTACTTTTTTTTTTCTTATGAGGAGCATGTTTGGGAGAGAGACACATTGTGTGGATGTGTCCTTTTAGGGAGAAATTCCTCGCACTATTTGCACTAAATGTTCTAAGGGGAGCATGAGATATGATATGGTTACCTTAGAAACACAGTTGTCACTTTATGATGTGATCCATATGATGGAGGAGATGCCATATGATGATGACTTCCAACTCATCACATATGGAGATACTTGGGCCAACCTGATTTGCAGCGTTGGGGGAGAGATTTTTGGAGGTCTAGTCCTCATTTTTCCACTTGAGGGAAAACTTATTGTAGTCCATGGAAAATAGAAACTCTACACTTATCATAAGTGGAGAGATAGATAGCATAGGGTAGGCTACATTTATTACCATGTGCAGAATTTAATCCCACCTACTTTTCTGGAGCCAAAGGTGGATGACAACTTTATGGAGTTTCCTAGTTGGAAGGTGGCTCATTTTGCATGGCTCATAGCTTGGAGATGGAAGATCCAAATGGGAAAGGTAATTCCCATTTTTTCCAGATCCCATTCTTCAAAGGGACCTCTAGACATCCTCTTGTCATCCTCTTGATTATTTCACTTGCACATGATGATAGCTTGATAGCTAAATTGCATGCCAAGGAGGAGCAATGTGGAGGCCTGATTGATGAGATAGAATCACTTCACTTGGAAGAGATCATCATACATGGATTCTACATGGAGTGGAGGAGAAAATAATTCAGTCTATCCTTCCACTTGGTTAAGGACAAGCAATCTTTGAGAGGGGAGGACTGTAATGTTCCAAAATTTCCATGAAGATAATTGGAACATTAATTCTTTTCCTATTTCATCTAGGAGGTGAATAAAATGGGTAAAAGGCCCATGAGTAGGAATAAGATCCTTCATAATGTGAAAATGATCATTGGAGAAGCTTATTTTGCACCTTCCAGTGTGAAAAGTGGCAATTTGCATGAGGACAAGGTCAAGTTTGACCAAGTCAACAACATTGCCTAAGAGGTGTAGCTTGCATGGGAAGACAGCGCAGTTTTGGAGGGAGAAATATTCTTTGTGGAAGAAACCCTAATATGTGGGGTCCAGGGCAAAGGGGCATTCACTTGCATAAAAGGAGGAAGGGGTAGCCATAGTGATATATCTTTGAGCATATTGATTTTACTCTATAGACTAATTTTCATACTCCGGTTGTTCAGCTGAGTTGTAGTGTTGATTAGCATGAGGGATTCCTATTTAAGATTTCATCTTCTTATTGAGAGGCCTCTTGAAGGATTTCACTTCATTTTATCCACATCTTGGTATCAATTCCAGGAATCTCCCATCATAGACAGTGCAGTCCATTCTCCATACTGCATTATTCCAGTGCACACTTGCAGTGAGGGGTTGCACCGCCATTTTGGAGGAGCAGATCTTCAGTGCTAGGATCAGCCTTGCACTTGATAGATCTGTTGGAGGAGGTTATTTCAGATTGCACATCATCTTCAGCCATCTCCAGTATTTCAGAGTTGCAGTTGCTTCCTAGCAACTCCGCCATTTCTGCAGAATTTCCATTTGTACATGTATTCTAGCCAATCCTCTGGGGGATTGTTGTATTAGTGTTTTCAGGGGTTGAGAGCTTGCTCCCCCTCATTTCTTTGATTTTATATTTATATATCATTCTATTATCACGTATTTTGTTGCAGTGTCTTCTATAAACTCCGTTATTTTAGCCAGGAATTTTCCTATGTAGAAATGCTCTTGCATTTTCTTGTATATGCTCTATTGAGGCTTCCATTTCCTAGCTAGAATGGTTGATTCCTCCACACATTGTATACATTTTCTGCGATATCAGATATTTATTGGCTATACATATCTTCATGTTTTTATAGCTATAGAATAACATTGTCTTTCCATTTCTTGCTCAAGAATTGTTGCAGTCCCTCATCGGGCAGATTCTGAGGACATCTAAGTGTGGGAGATCTATTTAACCACATTAGAAGGATTTATTTTTATCCATCTCTTGGATTTAGGACTTATATAAATTTATCTATGGGATCTAGGTCTTGTTTTCAATTCCTGTAACAGCCATTATTGGAAAATGAGTTTTCCATTCATGCCTCGCTATCTGTTCCAGATTTGGAATATTACAGTGGTATCAAAGCTGCTTTCAAGGTTTAGCCCCTAAGTCTAAGCCCAAGAAGATCAGAATATTGAAGAGGATGGGATTTATCTCATCATATTTCAAATCCATGAAGAATCTCCCCAAGGAGGATAAGAAAAAAGAAGAGGAAGATCCCTGCACTTCCTATTCTCATCGAGAAGGAGACAAAGAAATAAGAAGGAGAAAGGCTCCATCTTTTGGAGAAGAAAAAAGAAAAGGAAAATGGGATAATTTAACAAAGATTCTTTCTAAATATGTACATATGATTCATAAATAATTTGAGGATATCCATAGGGAGATGTCTAAATAATCTCCAAGAGGGTTTGTACCAAGGGAAAACTCTAGATTTGCACATAAGGAGTGTGAGCAAGCAGCTACACACCATCTGGTACAACGCAGTCATATGCCCAGGATTTTCAGAAGAGAGATGGAAAGAGAAGAAGAGGTTGCTAGGAGGGAAACCCTTAGTTATTTCTTGAAAGAGTATGAGTTTCAAACTCATAATTTCCGAGATCATCTCAGTTTTTCAGATTTTTGCAAGATGAAGTTGGAGGAAAAAGAGCAGCAGGATAGATTTCATCTATCTACCTTTGATGGTGTTAGCCACCTATAAATTTTGCTATACCAAGTGGTGGCTATACTTTTGTCTTGAAACCTTCAAGAGATAGTTTCCTTTCAAAACCTATCATATTTTGAAGTCTCATGATATTCTTTTTTCCCCTGAGTTAATCTTCACTGTTGTTTCCCTCATAAACCTAAAAAATCTACTGTTTTCCTGAAGAAAAGACTGCTGAAAAACCCCATTTTCCGTCATTATTACCCCTACAAACACTCATAATTGACCTTAATTTTTCATCCCCTTATCCTCAAAAAATCCCTCCATTTTCCTCACTTTAACCTTCAAAGTCACTTCAAGACCCTTTTAAAAGAATTTGGTCTCCTTCCATTTGTTTTAAGAATCCTTTTTCCCCTATCAGAACCCCCCAATTGGTTTAAAAACTCTGTTTTTAGCCTAAAAAATGCTTATATTTCATTACACAGAATTTTAGCCCACGAGGGCTTAACTTTCAAAATCCCTACTTCTCATAGGACCGGAAGCCTCACAACCGTGTGCTAAGGGCCTAAAACTCCTCTTCTAACTCATAAAAACCTTTTTCCTCCTTTGTATTTTATGAAAATATGACTTTCCACTATGTTTTAATAAGTCCAATAGTTTAAAGTTTTGATAAAAATTGACCATTGATCAGAACTGATCAACGATCGTCGGTCAATCGCATCGCAAACAAGCATGCCAAACTTTTTTATTTTCCTTCCTTTTCCTCCAATTGCGATTGGCCCATTTTCTTTTTGAAACCCCTAATCCCTTCGTTTCTTCACAAAACCATAGGCCCGCAATCAGCCGCTAAAAACACTAAAAACATGTCCAAACCCTTTGTTCCCTTTGTTTTTCATAAACCTGACGATATGTTTTAAAAATAGATCTCCACTGTCAATCTCTGCAAGATCAATGGCCATCGGTACATTGCATCAGAGTTTTTCATTGATGCGTTTAAATATGTTTATTGCCCCCAGTGATTGGCGACCTTGCGATGTTTTCCCAACTGTTAATCTGTTCCGCAATACCCAAATCTAACGGTCCACATTTCTCTATTCCAAAGCCCGCATACCCGCCTTTGGCTTCCATGAATTAATCTCCGCTATTGATCTGGTTGTAAGATCAAAGGCTCCAATCCAATCACATCGTAGAAAATCTTTTATGCCATTCCTCCCTCCTCCTCCGATTGTGATCATTGCGATTCAATCTGGACCATCGAAAACCATAAGAACCAAGGACCCAGATTGATCGCCCTCTGCTACAGCCCTCCAATATTAAAACCCACAGATTAATCCCGACCATAGATCTCTCTAAGATCTTACGTCCCTCATGTAATCGCATTGCAAAAAATGATTGCGCTTTTCCTCTCTCCCCCGCTGATTGGCGATCTCGCGACTGGATCTGGGCCGTCCATTTCATAGATCCGATGGTCCAGATTGAAGCTTGACTCCCTTTGTTAAATTCATAAAACCCCGCTATATAAAAATTTCATTGAATGCCCACTGTTGATCTGTGCAGATCAATGGCCCACATTAAACCAAACTCCGCTCGACCCTTGCCTCATATTTTATTCCATTAACCTCGAGATTAAATCTAAGTCATTGATCTGTTCCATCCAAAGGTACATATTTAACCTAATAGGCCCAACTCATTTGGGACCTACTGCCCCTGTTGATCAATCCCAGTCGTTCACTCCCTGATCCGATGGTCAAGATTAAAATTTCCTTGACCCTGCACCACCTTTTTTCGCTTGTGCATCTTATCTCCATCGCACTCTCCTCACGACCGTCCAATCTAATGCCCCAGATCTAACGGCCAGCGTGTGGTTTCGTATAATTTTGAGTCTAGAGGTTAATGTTTTAAAATTACACGATATGGGTGGTTTTAAAAAGCCACGTGTCGACCGCTAACGCATATCGTGTTCCAAAAGGAAAAACCACCTTTCCCTCTTTTCAATGTGCGACACCAGTGGTTTTGATCACTGAAACCACCTTACCCCATTTACATTACATCCCCGCAGTTTTAATCTCCACCGTTGATCTCTGAGATGTAATTGTCCCAGTTTAATCCAACCATTAAACCATCGCCCTTCAGCCATCCTCCAAAGGACTTCATAAATCAACCTCCGTCATTTATCTCTGGTTACTGATCTCATCCGATGGCCCAGAATTATTTGGAAACCCCAAATTTCATTTAACTCTTTGTTCCTTCTGCCAAAGGTTTTCGACCAATTTCCTTTGCAAATTCTTCCATTTTATTATAATGTTGCCCCTCTACGTTATATTTTCTCGATCAATCTCGATCGTTGACCTTTGCAAATCAACGGCCCGGACTTAATCATCACCACCACTTATCCACCACCTCCCCATCTGACCCAGCAGGAAATCCTCACCGTTGGATGCTTTCATCCAACGGTCACAATCTAACCTAAACCTCTGAAGCAGTTTAAACCTTTTCCCCATAGGATTTTAATAAATTTTCTATGTTTTTGCAGGTTTTAAAGGTTTCTCAGTTGTTTAAAAAGAAAATCAAAGGTCACGGATGATGATCCCCCAGGCCTTTAGTTTACAAAGGAAATCATTCCGCAGGGTTCCAAATTATACTTTATTAGTGCCTCATGAGCACTGATGCCTTTATATAACCTCTGCATGCTTGCAACAACAATGGAAACACAACAAAAACCACATCCGAAGAGTACCAGTATCCAAGGATAAAATCAAAAGAAAAAAACTGTTTGAAGACTGTTAACACAGTTTTGGAAGGATTAATGCATTGATTCGATTAATCAAAGACCTGATCCATGATTGAAGACAATCTAAATACCAAAATACAGAAATTAGGCTTCATTAAGCGTAAATTTGTTGTCGACTTCCCACTGGAAAATTTGTTGATGCCCACTGACAAATTCATTGATGCCCACTGGATATTTATGATGCCCACTGGCTACTTTTTCTAGTTTTGTCGAGACTTTCAGTCTGAAAACCACTCTCAATTTCATTGACATTTTCCCCCCTTTGTCAGCTAAAAGGAGAGACACTTCTTTGGAAAGTTTCCTGTACTCCCCCCCTTCAGGTGTAGGAGTTTACACTGGTGTACTCCCTCGTTCAACTGCATGAGAGTACCATCATCTTTTCACTGTTGGTTGCACTATGTTTTATTGTATTCGTTTGTAGAACTGAGACAATCTTTTGACTGTGGATGACCATTTCCAATGATCGATCCATTCATAATGTATCTTCAATTTGGCTGATTTTTGTTGTTGGTTGCAACATTTTGCTGAGGAGTGATTGGGCTTGCCACACTAGCGACAAGGATGGAGATCAAAACACTGATCTTCCATGTGACTGGTTCTTTGACAATGAGAACATTTCGGTTAGACTTCAACTTTAGGTTGTGGCAATTATGTTTGTCTGCAACTTTGGGTTGCGCACATTGCTGGTTATTTGGAACTTTCTCAGAATCTACTGAGGTGAGTTGTGCAAGAAATCCTACACTAACGAACTTAATTAGCTTGGAATAATCTGGTATATGTAAGTTGGTGTTATCATTGACATAACCTAAGCCTCGTTGATTCTTGTTGTTTGTACTCAACTTAGTGTTCCTAAATTGAGTTCATTAATTGTCAACCAGGGTTAGTAAACTGCTGAAGTGTGGTGCACTATATGTGCCTAGGTATTTGTTTCTCACTACGTTGTGTTTAGTGTTTTATAATTTTTTTGGTTTTATGGTTTTATGTTTGAAAATGGAAAAAACTAAGTGCTGGTGAAAAGAAGCTATTGGTTATATTAAAACAGAACGAAGCCTAAACTATGGATGTCAAACAATAAATGCAAATCTTGATAATGACTTCATTGCAAGAAAATAAACCACAACATGAGCTTGAACTTATCCAATTCATTCATTAAATATGTGTTGGAAGAGCTTGAGAAATGGACAAGTTAAGTGTAAATGAAGTTCTCCTAAATAAACAATCAACTTACAATATTACAAAAAAATGATTATTTGTAACACAGTAAGGTTTCTATTCTAGATTAACCTATGATGCTGAAGTTACCCTATTCTGCAACTTGACTTATCACTACTAGGCCTTATTCAGAAGTTTAGAGATTTTCTAGAATAATGTTTGGGAAAAAGGCTATAGGTGAATTTGTAAAGATTTGCAGAGTAATCAAAGCCTTAAACTGATATTACTGACCCCTGTTCATGTGATGATGTATCAATATAAATTCAGAACAAAATTAAGTTTGTAAATAATGAAGGCCAAGAGACTAATTTTGACAACTAGTACTACTTGAAATACAATGGATAACCTAGGCTAGAAAGCGGTCTATCAATCTTAAAATACAGTGACTACAACTTAAACTAGAATGCCATTAATATTTTCTTGAAACAAAATGAACTGAGACTGAACTAGAGTGCTTCTAATATACTTGAAGTACAGTGAACAGAGTTAAACTAAAATGCCATTATCAAACTGGAAATGTAGTGACAGAGCTGAAATAAATGCAATCAACCTCCGGAGTGTTGTTACTAAATTAACATGCAGCTAGTCTACGGAATTCTATAGCCCATCTCGTTTCAATATGAATGATATTTTGGAAGAGTTTGTGAAACAAGTCTGGCTGTATTATTCTATGCAATTGAACATAAATATAAGATTTGAAAGTAAGTATAACTAGGATCTAAGATACCACAGCTGTTTCTTACTCATTGTTAATGATATTTTGGAAGAGTTTGTAGGAGTAAGACCAGCTATGACACTTAGTGTAAACAAGCATAAATCATAAAATTCAAAAGGAAATGCAACTAAAATATACAACACCATAGTTATTCCTTATTCATCGTGATGATATTTTGGAAGAGTTTATAAGAGTAAGTCTAGCTGTGATGATTAATGTAAATAAGCATGAAACATAAACTTCAGAAACCTGCTTAAGCTAGAAATGAAAAACGAGACTAAAATACTTATCTAAGCCGTATGAACAAAGCTGCTCAGGTAGCAGGGGCCCTCTACCACTGGAGTAGCACGCAAAATATACTTCAATATTGACTCATCCTTTTAATAAAATGGTACTTCTTTCATTAAAAGAGGAATTACTTCAAAACAGAGTTTTTTCGGACTTCTGAAATCTAGCAGTCAAACACAAAATCTAACCTTGTCCATCGGTTTCCCGAGCCATATTTGTAACAATTTTACATAACTGTCTTGAGATAACCTAGGGATAATTGTATTTCCAAATAAAAACCAAACTAGGACTCTGATGGTGGTCACGTAATATAATTAAGGACATTTGGACTATACTTGTCCTATTAGGAGTCTCTCTCCTAGTTTGAGTTCCCACGTGCATAACCACCTACAGAATTCCGTTCAAACTTCGTGGAGAGAAACAAATGATGAGGGAATGATGTGGAATATGACCATATATGTTTTCCTCTGATATGACACCTGGAACCTGTGTAGACATGAAGACAGCTGCAGAATCGGCAACTAGCTACAGAATGTCTGCATTCTGCAGCTAGATCTAGTTCAAAAAGTACTACAATGACAAAATCATAAAAACATAGAAAGTTAGTCATGATATTCATTCTTAAAGCAATTTTAATGAATTCTATTGATCATTTGAGCCTGTAATTAATAATGGACAAAGGAAATGAAGTGGAATGTGGTGGAAGAAAGAACATCTTTGGAGCTCAACATACCCCCACTGCTAGGTTCTTGCATGTCCTCATGCAACTATTCCATGAACTCTGAGACCTCTACAAGGACATCCAACCCTCTTCTTCTGCTTTGCCTGGAAGTCAAAAGGTGTTCTGGGCTTCCTTATGACTAGCTTGAATCTCAAATTTGTGAGTTCCCTGGTTAACTTGTTATTTCTCTTCTTCAATTTTTCACTGGCCTTGTGTAACTTTTGCATTTGTAGAGACAGAGTTGAATTCATATCAGTTTTCAGTTTAACTTGCTCTCTCAGAATTTCATTCTCATTCTTGATATGTCTGTTGAGTATTTCTAACTCATATTTATCCCTCCTTAGGATAACAACTATAGATTTTGGTGGACTAGGAGTTATGTCTCTTCCTTCTGAAGCTCTTTTCTCTAATGTCTCAACATAGTTGTAAATTTCTTGCTGTGCTGGGTCTATTTCAGGAGCTCCTTCATCAAAATCCTCCTCAGCAGGTGTTTCTTCATCCTCTATGTTTATGACTTCAGTTTGTTTAACCTTTGTTTTCTTTAGTATCCCTCTAAGTCTGTGGCTCCTTCTTGGTTGAGATGGTCCTTCTCCTTTCTCCCTGGAAAAATTTCTTATTATCCTCTCTTTCTTAAGCTACTTCCTAATATGAGCCAATTTCTCAGAAATCATTTCTTCTTCACTGCCTTCTTGTATTGTTTTACCAGTTTCAGTTTTGGAGGTTTTCCATCTTCTGCTTCTTTTTGTAGGTTTGTCTTCAGGTGGAGGTTCCTTTGGTTCTTCAAAGTGGTTTCTCACTAAGAACTCTTCCCAATTATCTCCCATTTTGCTCAAATGATGTTCAATCAAAATTTTGACTAAACCATGGTGGTATAAGGTTGTTTCTAGAAATTGAACTCTCTTTTGAACACTTGAGGCAATTTTCTTTAAACTATGAAGCACAAAAAAGGGCAAATTGAGTTCTTCTTCTAAGAAATGCATTATCAACCGAATATGATAAACATAGAAGGTACCATATCTTCCTTCACAAGTGATGAATTTTTGCAAGATAAGCAACATGTTCCTCCATTTTTTCTTTAGTGCGGAGCTAGGGATACCCTTTTTAAAAATGGAAACATCGATACCTGGTGACTTGAGTATCTGCTTCCATGCCTCGTTATGAAATTCTCTATTCTTGAACCACCTTTCTCCTTGTCTGGGAAATTCGGTTGCTTCTACAATGGAAGCTTCTCTAATGGCGAATTTACTGTCTCCTATCTCGACCTCAGTTCCATTGAAGGAATGTGCAAATTTTTTAGCCACCTCTTTGCGAAAACCACTGAATTTTTCAAGGAATTGCAACCACCCTGCTTGTTGTAACATTTCTCTGACTTGAGGATAACCCTCCAAGTACTTAGTTCCAACCAGTTCTGTCCTCACTATGAGACCCATCACTTCTCTTTCCAACCTTCAAATTGTTGCTCCTCTGTTCACGGTGACAATGGTTGTTACAGGGATTTTTTTGCCCCACAGACGTTTCCTCTGTTTTACAGACTGAAATGGTTAAGAGTTGGCTACGGGAAAGAATGATATGGAGTGATTGCGGAATGAATATAATGAGGTGAGGATGATGTATATGAGTTGAAAGATATCACAGAAGAAAAGACCGCGGAGATATTTTGTAACGAATTCAAAATCATCATTAAATGCTTTGGCCTAGTGACGTGACTAATCCAATCACTTCAACACTTTAACCATTTAGATTTTTGAATGATGATCGGATATGGGATTTGAAATGGTGGACTAGAAGGAGTTTTATCCAAAGTTTCTATGGGAGGTTTGTTAGGCATGATCAAAAAAATCAATTAAAACAACTTTTTGAATTATTCATAACTTAACTATACTAAAATTTTTCATGATATGTCATTATAATTAGAACTTTTACCTTTGCCTTTCCTATGATTTTTTTTGTGATCTTCATATGCTTTGCTCTCCCCTGAAAATCATTACTTTTTGAGTCTTCATAACTCCCTTGATTTTGCTTGTTGTCATGGATATGCAGGATCATTTTATTGCAGATCAGGTGATTACTGGACAATGCTTTCAGGATCTCTGGTTGCAGAATGTCTGTCTAGCTGCAGAATGTCTGACTGGTTGCAGAATGTCTAACTGATTGCAGAATGTACCTGTAGAAGACTTGAAACATGAAATGGTATGGTTTGGAGCATGAATGGAATGTTGTATGGAATGAGTGAAGATGGATAATAAAATATGATGTAATGGAATATGAATGAAGTGAATAATGGAGTGGAATGGATATCAACTTATGAAATGGAGTGAAGTATGAGAAGTGGCCTGCAATTCATGATATGTATTATTCAATTGTAGAAAAACATCAAACTTAAAAATCTGGGATGGAGATGAGGTGGACCATGGGGTGAAATGAATGAAGTGTGGATGAATGAATGAAATGGAGTATGGATGAATTAATGAAACGGAATACGGATGGATTAAATGAGATGGATCATAAGTGAAATGGACCCGCACTTATGCTTTTGTAACAACTGGTGACTTGCAGAAAAAAAGAACAAATTTGAAAAGCTAAAGTGTTAGAAAGATTCTGATTTTCACTCTACCTTTTCTGTATAAACATGCTAATCAATGATTAGTTTTCATGTTTATACTTTATTTTATTTTATTTTATTTATTTATTTTTTTTTTATTTTTTTTAATAAAATGGCTTCAGGAAATTCAATTAAGTTGATGAAGAAGAAAGATTCTTCTTCATTAACTTCACATCACTGTTTTCCTAGAACTTCTTGACAAATTGTTCTCTTGAAAGTGGCTTATGATACAGCTTCAATCTATGACCATTCACAAGAAAAGTGACCTCTTCTTCATCTATTGTCCTAATTTTTATTGCTCCATTGTCAAAAAAATTCACAATTTCATATGGTCCAAGCCAATGTGTTTGGAATTTACCTTGAAAATCTTTGAACTTTGAATCAAACAAGAGAGCCCAGCCACCTTCTTTGAACTTCTTTTCTTTGATGTAATTATCATGCCATCTAGTCCTTTGCTGTTGGACTATACTTTTTTTCTAAACTACATCTTGCCTGATTTCGTCCAATTCATTAATCTGCTCCAATCTTTGCTTTTGTGCCTCTGTTAGATCAAGTCCTAGCTGAACTACCATTTTTAAAGTTTGAATTTGGAACTCTATGGGAAACAAAACTTGCTTTCCATAAACAAGTTCATAAGGAGTATGACCTTTTGTGCTTCTCCATGTAGTTCTATAGGCCCATAAGGCTTCAGGAAGCCTATCTGCCCAATCTCTTCTATGTAAATGAACAATCTTTGTTAGGATCCCTTCAATGACCTTATTAGTAGATTCCACTTGACCATTTGCTTGTGGATGATAGGTAGTAGATTTTATGTGTCTGATTTTGTACCTCTCCATCATTTGTTCCACTAGCCTTGATGTGAATTGAGCTCCTTGATCTGTAACAATTTCCCTCGGGACACCAAAATGAGTAAAAATATCCTCAAAAAGAAAATTAACTATAGATGCTTCAGTAGAAAAAAGTAATGGCTTGGCCTCTACCCATTTGGTAACATAATCAGTGCAAACTAATATATATTTCTTTTGTCTTGATGGAGGACTAATAGGTCCTACAAAATCCAAAGCCAATTTTTCAAAAGGTTCAATATGTACCTGAGGTTGTAATGGCATCTCACCTGAAGGAGAAGGTTTCCCTACCCTTTGGCAACTGTCACACCTTTTGACATACTCTTTAGCATATTTAAAAAGGGATGGCCAATAGTATCCTAAATGAAGGACCTTATAAGCTGTCCTCTTATCAGAAAAGTGTTTGCCACAAGGTTCATCATGACATTCTTTGAGAATCTCAGGCATCTCATCTTCCCTAACACATCTCCTAATGATAAAATCTAGACCTGTCTTGTACAATTCATTAGCAACCCATGAATAATTTTCACTGTCATAAATGATTTTTGTTTTGTCTCTTACATTCATTATTGAGGGAAATTTCCCTGAAACTAAATAATTAGCAATGTTAGCAAACCAAGGAGTCTGAGTAGAAATTGCAAAAATATATTCGTTAGGAAATTGATCTTCAATTGGAGTGTCATCTTTGATGTTTTGGAGTCTAGATAGGAAAGCAGCTACTGTGTTTTGTTTTCCAGGCCTATCTAGAATGGTAATGTTGAATTCCTGTAAAAGCAATAACCACCTTATGACTCTGCCATTAGTAATTGATTTGTTCATTAAGTATCTAATTGCAGAATGATCTGTGTGAACAAAAGTTTCATAGCCTGTTATATAGTGTCTGAATTTATTTATGGCATGAACAACAACTAAAAACTCTTTTTCAATTACAGTATAGTTTAACTCTGAAGGAGTCAAAATTTTTCTGGTATAGTCGATGGCATAAGGAATCAGGTCTTTTTGTCCCAATACTGCTCCTAGAGCTGTATCTGAGGCATCTGTTGAAATATGAAAAGGTAGCTTCCAGTTAGGTCCCCTTAAAATAGGTGCTTCAGAAATTTTTGTTTTCAGGGTCTCAAAGGCTAACTGGCAGTCATAACTCCATTTGAATTCACAGTCTTTGGTAAGTAATTTGAAGAGTGGAGATGCTATCTTGGTGAATTTTTCTATAAATCTTGGATAATAGCCTGTAAATCCTAGAAAACTCCTAACATATTTTTGACAAATTGGAATAGATAAGTTAGAGATGACTTCAACTTTTGGCTCATCAACTCTAATCCCATCCCTTGAAATGTGATGTCCTAAAACAATTCCTTCAGTAAACATCATAAAACACTTCTCATGACTAAGTGAAAGATTTTCTTCTTTACATCTTTTTAAAACTTTTTCCAAGTTTGCTAAGGCTTCTTCAAATGTGTTTCCATAAACTGTGAAATCATCCATATATACCTCTACACAATCATGTATTAGATCCAAAAATATTCCTAATATTGCCCTTTGAAATGTTGCAGGTGCATTGCATAATCCAAATGGCAATACTCGGTAAGCATAGGTACCCCAAGGACAGGTAAATGTGCTTTTGTCTTGATCCTCAAGTGTTACTTGAATTTTATTATAACCACTAAACCCATCTAGAAATGAGAAGTACTTTTTGCCAACTAAGGTATCTAACACCTAATCTATGAAAGGTAGGGGAAAATGATCCTTAAGAGTAGCTTTGTTTAATTCTTGGTAGTCAATACATACCCTCCATTTACAATTTTTCTTTGGCACAATTACCAAAGGAGAAACCCACTGACTATCTGAAATAGGATAGATAAAGTTGACATTCAACAATTTCTGCAATTCTTCTTTAACAATCTCCCTAAGATATGGATTCATCTGTCTTTGAGGTTGTCTGATTGGTTTAAAATTTTCCTCTATGTAGATGTGATGAGTGCAAGTCTTGGGGCTTATCCCTTTCATATTAGTGTACTCCCATGCATATGCAGAAGAATGTCTCTGTAAGATCTTGACTAGCTCTTCTTGTTGAGATTTTTCTAGGTTCTTGTTTATGTTTAAAGTTTTGCCTGGAAATATCTCACTTGTAGAGCTGCCAAATTTATCCATAGAATGAAGAGACATTTGTCTTGATGATAAAAACTCAATGTTGGATTCTTCTTGAAATTTTTCATGTTTGTATTCCAAAGAGGATTCAAAGTTTTCTAAAGTATTCAGAATTTGACTATCTTCACTAATTTCTGAAATTGTGAAGAGAGGTTGTAAGTCTTCTTCATCCTCTATCCATTGAGTATCATCTAAATCTGTAATTGTTCTTGCTAGAGGATACAAAGTGAATTTCTTAGTTGAACTACCATCAGAGATATACATATCATCGGATCTACAACTAATGAAAGCATCAGCTGTAGCTAACCAAGGTCTTCCTAATATAATAGGTTGCCCTCCTAGATTATTCTTAGGAGTTAGGATCATAAAATCCACAGGGTACTCCCAAGAATCTAAAGACACTGGAATATCTTCTATTACCCCATCAGGTTTGATCACAGATATGTTTGCTAATTTTAATAATGTGGGTGTAAAGAGAAGATTAGGAAGTTTCAGTTTATCCATGATTTGTCTACTCATGATATTGATTGCTGCTCCTAAATCAATAAGTGTGTTTTGGATCTCAATTCCATTGATGTGAATTTTAACAACTGGATTTCCTGGGTCTAGATACTTTGGAATAGCAATCTTACCTATCATGATATCTGCTATTTTTCCTGCCAGTTGAATTTTCTTTGTCTCTCTTATTCTTTTTCTTGTTTTCTTCATGCTCAACTCCTTTATTGTCTTTGCTAAAATTGGAATTTCCTCGATAGCTTGTAATAATGAAATCTTAATACAAACATTTCTTAGCTCATCTAGGAAATCATAATTAGGCACCATAATTTGTTTTTCTACACCTCTATCAATTTTTAATCTTTCTGGAAAGGGAGGTGTAGGAGTGGATGTTGATGGCTGCTCTAATACAGGAGTTGAAATTATTGGTTCTTTTTGTTTTGGTTTTTCAATGTTTGGGTCCTGAAAAGATGTGTCTTCTTCAAGACTTTTATTTTCCCATAGAGAATCTTCCTCAAAGTTGTCTTGTTCTTGTATGATCACAGAAGGTTTCCTCTTTTCAAGTATTCTTCCAGACCTAAGTTGAAAATGAATAAGGTCTAGAGGAGTAATTAAATAAGTTGTAAACTATTGGCCTTCTATCATGTATGTATTCTGAGGATTTTTATTGTTGGGGTTTGGTATGGGTTGAGCGGGCAACTGATATGATTTCTGAGGAAATGGTAATGGGAGTGGTTGATTTTGATGATGTGGGTTCTAAGGATTCTGTTGAGGATTTTGAGGAGAAAAATGTGGGTATGGTGGATAGGATGGTGGATATTGATAGTACTAGGAGTATCTTCCATAGGGATTTTGTGCTCCTTGTGCCCAAGCTTGAGATTGATTTTGAAATTAGGACCAAGGTTGCTGCCAAGAATTCCAATTTAGTGGAGGTTGATTGTACAATTCATCATGGAATACTTGTGTTTAAGGTCCTTGCCAAGGCCTTCTAGAGACAAAATTGAGAGATTCTGTGGAATTTGTAGGAGTTTCCTCTTGAAAGACAGCTTTAAGACCAGGAAGTGAAGGGCATCTCTTGGTTTCATGTCTTTCTGAACAAATTACACAGGTT
Source organism: Pinus albicaulis (assembly GCA_034641835.2). Classification (NCBI taxonomy): domain Eukaryota; kingdom Viridiplantae; phylum Streptophyta; class Pinopsida; order Pinales; family Pinaceae; genus Pinus; species Pinus albicaulis. The sequence continues at coordinate 1,010,390,039 of CM076581.1, read as the reverse complement.
TCTACAACTTTTCATCCAAAGGACATTCTCTCAAGGCATGCTTCTTTCTACATTTGGGACAAAAGATGGCTAAGGCATCAGATTCAGCTTTTTGCTTGTTTTGTAACTTAAGGGTGTCTATTTGTTCACTAAGACTCCCTAAGATGTAAAATTTGAATTCATCAAGCATATGCCCTATCTCTACCCTACTTACTGTCCCAGAAGCAGACTTACTTACCCTTGCAAGAGCATGGTCTCTTGGACCTTTTACAGTTTTGGATTTCCCTCTTGAAAGGTTGATACATAACTCAGATATTTCAGGTAATGTCAGCTGAGATATATCCCCTTTTCCCATCATGTTAAGGATATCCAACCATTCATCCCTAATTTTCTTCAACAAGATAGATTTTAAGGTGTCTTGATCTAAGTTCTCCATTTTTGCTCTTTTGATGTTGTAATGAAATCTCTCCAACAAATCTTCCAGGTTTTCATCTTATTTTTGTATCATCTTGAACACCTCCTCCTTATGATTGACTGGCATAAAATAATCCAAATACCTCTCTAGAAATGCTTGTTTCATATCTTCCCATGTTCTAATAGAACTCTTGATCAAACAAATAAACCACTTCAATGCTGCTCCTTTCAATGTTGAAGGAAATAGTTTAATTTTTTGAGCATCTTGTAAGTAGTCATAAGTTATACATAGGACTTCAAATTCAAATAGGAAGGTTTTAGGATCTTCAGTTTTAAGTCCATAGAAGTTTGGAAGGACATAGGGTGAAATGTTTTTCAGAGTTGTATTGGTTTCTTCATCTACTATAGGAAACCCAAAAGAGTTTCCCATTTCTCTTCTACCTCTTCCTCTACTTCCTTATCCTTCTACACCTCTACCTCCTTCTCCTCTACCTCTACCTCTACCCGCTCCAAATAATGTGTGTTCTCCATTAAAGACTCCTCCTCCCCCTTCTTCTACCATAGTTGATTCTTCTGTGGAAGTGGAAAAATTTGTATTTCTAGCAGGGGCCCTTGAATCTTCTTCTAAGACAGGTTCAGTGGATGACGTGGAAGGTATTTCTAATGGAATATTTGATATTAGGTCTTGGGGAAGTCTAAGATCAGTAAAGGATGGAATGTGGGTTTGAGTTGGAGGTGTGCTAGCTCCTGGTCTAGGTGAAACAAGAGGTGTTCTAGGAATCAAGCTTCTGCTTCTACTTCTTATGAATCTACCCCTTGAGTCTCTCTCTCTATGCATATCATTGTTTTTGGGAGTTAAGAAACAAGGCTACCTAGTTAAACTTCCGCGGCAACGGTGCCAAAAATGTTTGTACTCAAATTAGTGTTCCTAAATTGAGTTCATTAATTGTCAACCAGGGTTAGTAAACTGCTGAAGTGTGGTGCACTATATGTGCCTAGGTATTTGTTTCTCACTATGTTGTGTTTAGTGTTTTATGATGCTTTTGGTTTTATGGTTTTATGTTTGAAAAGGGAAAAAACTAAGTGCTGATGAAAATAAGCTATTGGTTATATTAAAACAGAACGAAGCCTAAACTATGGATGTCAAACAATAAATGCAAAGCTTGATAATGACTTCATTGCAAGCAAATAAACCACAACATGAGCTTGAACTTATCCAATTCATTCATTAAATATGTGTTGGAAGAGCTTGAGAAATGGACAAGTTAAGTGTAAATTAAGTTCTCCTAAATAAACAATCAACTCACAATATTACAAAATGATTATTTGTAACACAGTAAGGTTTCTATTCTAGATTAACCTATGATGCTGAAGTTACCCTATTCTGCAACTTGACTTATCACTACTAGGCCTTATTCAGAATTTTAGAGATTTTCTAGAATAATGTTTGGGAAAAATGCTATAGGTGAATTTGTAACGATTTGCAGAGTGATCAAAGCCTTAAACTGATATTACTGACCCCTGTTCATGTGATGATGTATCAATATAAATTCAGAACAACAGTGAGTTTGTAAATAATGAAGGCCGAGAGAATAATTTTGACAACTAGTACTACTTGAAATACAATGGATAACCTAGGCTAGAAAGCGGTCTATCAATATTAAAATACAGTGACTACAACTTAAACTAGAATGCCATTAATCTTTTCTTGAAACAAAATGAACTGATACTGAACTAGAGTGGTTCTAATCTACTTGAAGTACAGTGAACAGAGTTAAACTAAAATTCCATTATCAAACTGGACATGTAGTGACAAAGCTGAACTAAATGCAATCAACCTCCGGAGTGTTGTTACTAAATTAACATGTAGCTAGTCTATGGAATTGTACAGCCCATCTCATTTCAATATGAATGATATTTTGGAAGAGTTTGTAAAACAAGTCTGGCTGTATTATTCTATGCAATTGAACATAAACATAAGATTTGAAAGCAAGTACGACTAGGATCTAATATACCACAGCTGTTTCTTATTCATTGTTAATGATGTTTTGGAAGAGTTTGTAGGAGTAAGACCAGCTATGACACTCAGTGTAAACAAGCATAAATCATAAAATTCGAAAGGAAATGCAATTAAAATCTACAACACCATAGCTATGACTTATTCATCGTGATGATATTTTGGAAGAGTTTATAAGAGTAAGTCTAGCTGTGATGATTAATGTAAATAAGCATGAAACATAAACTTCAGAAACCTGCTTAAGCTAGAAATGAAAAATGAGACTAAAATACTTATCTAAGCCGTATGAACAAAGCTGCTCAGGTAGCAGGGGCCCTCTACCACCGGAGTAGCACACAAAATATACTTCAAGATTGACTCAACCTTTTAATAAAATGGTACTTCTTTCATTAAAAGAGGAATTACTTCAAAACAGATTGTTTTCGGACTTCTAAAATCTAGCAGTCAAACACAAAATCTAACCTTGTCCCTCGGTTTCCCGAGCCATATTTGTAACAAATTTACATAAATGTCTTGAGATAACCTAGGGATAATTGTCTTTCCAAATAAAAACCAAACTAGGACTCTGATGGTGGTCACGTAATATAATTAAGGACATATGGACTGTCCTTGTCCTATTATGAGTCTCTCTCCTAGTTTGAGTTCCCACATGCATAACCACCTACAGAATTCCGTTCAAACTTCGTGGAGAGCAAAAAATGATGAGGGAATGATGTGGAATACGACCATATGTTTTTTCCTCTCAGATGACACCTGGAACCTGCATAGACATGAAGACAGCTGAAGAATCGGCAACTAGCTACGGAGATATGCACGTTACGTAACTAGATCTACTTCAAAGTACTACAATGACAAAATCACTTAAAAAAGCTTGTAGCAAGTTAGTCATGATATTCATTCTTAAAGAAATTTTAATGAATTCTATTGATCATTTGAGCCTGTAATTAATAATGGACAAAGGAAATGAAGTGGAATGTGGTGGAAGAAAGAACATCTTTGGAGCTCAACACTTGTTATGTTGAATTTCTTCCCATGGCTTGATGATGGGCTTGGAAGAAATTGGAACTGGAATAACTTCGACACTTGAAGCTATTTGAATGAATGAATTATCATCTGGATGGTTCAAAAACTTGAAAGTATCATGCTTTTCTTGCAATTCAATCCTTTGAAGTTGTGACTCGAGCTGAATAAACTCAATAGTTTCATGCGTTTGTTGTAGATGCCATGAAAGATCAGCAAGAGTGTCTTTGCTGATGTGCACCATGTCATCATCACTGGAGATGATCAAACTGTGAAGAATGTTTAACAACTGAATATGTTGCACCATCTAAACTTGCTCACTTGAAATCAGGCTCTCTTGTTGTAGATGTCATACTTTGAACCGTTTCACTTGAATGAGAGGCTCGCTTGAATGTGGCTTGAATGGCACGCTTGCTTGATTTGTTGCTTACTGTGCTTTCTTGGAACACTTGCTAGAATTGTAGAATTTTCTTGCTTAAACTCTGGAATTCACGCTTTCTTGATGACGATCGCGTTTGTTTAAGCACTCACTTGACATACTTGATGACTTCATGCTCACTTGAATGAATAGCCACGCTTGCTAGATGTCGATCTCAACTTGCTTGATTGTTTTAACTTGTTTGGTTGCTTTGATGGTTGTTGCAATGAGCTTCACTCTGCCTCGCTTGAAGGTCTGAACTTTGTACTAACTTGATGCAAATGGCTTGAATGAATAATCACGCTCGCTTGCTTGAGATGGGAATTTGTTGCTTGTTTGATTTAGAGTTAAAAAACTCCTGCATTCACTTGATTTTTCTTAAAAGAAGGGTGTCGAACACTGTTGACAATGTACCCAAGAAAGCTTACAATGATTTTAATGATTCACTTAAAACAATGAATTCACTTGTCCTCTTAAAAATTCATTAACAATGAATTTTTAATGATTCACTTAAAAAAATGAATTTGATTACAAGTTCTTAAATGGATTTGCTGATGTAGACTTTGCTTTGAAATGCATTAACTTGACTAAGTGAATTTGATTGTTGATTTAGAATGCTGATGTTGAAAACACAAATGCACGTGTTGAGCTTAATTTTCTTGCCTTGCAGCTATTGCATTACATGTGTTGTGCTTGCTGATATTGTAATTTATCTATGCAATATTAAATTAAATTATTGATGTGTCACAACTAGACATAAATCAAAAGAAACAACACGAAGCCATAAAAAACATGCGCCATCACAAAAACACATGGTGTACCTAAGATCCCCTTATTCAATTTCGGGTGGATCTAGGACACAATCACCAAAAAATGATATCTTTATTAAGTATTGAGTACATAATAAATCTCCACCTTCAAGTAATGAAAATGGCAAGTTCACAACCTTGGAAGCAATTTGTCCTCAAAATCTAGATATTCACCGACTCAATCTCTCTCAAAGTAAACCAATAGTTTGAACTACAACAAGAAATTGCTCTAAAAAGAAATTACACATATCACTTCAAATAAAAAACACTTATCCCTCCAAATTCACCTTATCTCTCCAAATACAAATGGAAACACACCTTATTTCTTCAATTACAAAAAGAGTCTCTTTTTATAAATGCACACACTAGTCCTATTCTCAATCTGGGCCAATTATTTTAGATTGTGGAAGCTTCGCTTTTCTTTCAAGCCTATGGTCAATACCATAGTCAAACCTTTTTATTGAATGGGAATTTATATTTCAAACCTTGGAATAAAAATCCAAAGTATACTCTTCAATCTCACCTTATGGAATTCTGAGCTTCTTGATAAAACATGACATGACCATAGCATACCAATTATCTTTCCACCACTCAACACACGTATTCGCTATTCCGAATGTTACCAAATATTAATGTAACTTCGGCCACCATTTGTCACTTGTTAACATTTCAAACTTTCTAAAACTTCATTCTTGGAATAACACCAACTCAAACTCATTCTAGAACTTCATATCTCATCATTCAATTTCAAATCTTATATTCAACTCAGTATGGTTTAAAAATAAAGCCTAATGCTCCCAAGCATACGCGGAGGCTACATTTGAAATCAAAGGTTAAGTCATATGAAGGAACACATCCTATTAAAGTCGAATTATATTCGATTATGCAGAATTCAATTTAATATACTTTCGCTCACATTTTTCTTTTGGAACTTTGAAGGCATGTATTACCCACGGCTCTATCATTCAGGTTAAAGCTTGATTTGGTTAATTTTTATCAACAAATATTAAGAGTCTTTGACTTTTGGATTAAACCCAAGCACCTACCATATGAGACAATAGAAACAACGTCCACATGGATTGCGCTGATATTTGACCTAAAGGCATCCACTATATGAGACAATAGAAACAACTGGAGCAACTGACATAGCATGAGGAAAGCAAAATTTTAGAGATTCTACAGATTCCTAGCCCTCAACCCGCGTTTCGATCTGGTACCACCATCATGTGCATAACATTAATTATCGATAATGGATCTTTATAAAAATCCACTATTCCATGCCATTCAATCCCAGGCTTCGGCCGCTGCTTTCACAACCATATTTTTATCCTACACGCATGCATGGAATGGAATAGACTATTCCGGATCACAATAAAAACAAAACAACACTGGAATAGATGCAGGTGGAAATCCCATTTATTGTAGTCTGACTTGGAGGGAACTAGACATTTAGTTGGACCAGACGCTATGTATTCTCTCATTCTCGTCTTCCTGTTTCTTTCCCACTCGATCTTTCTTTCTGTTTCCTTCCGTTTGTAAATTTATTTATCTGTTTACCGACTATTTTTCCATTTCTTTGTCTTTCATGGGAAGGTTTTTTTCGTCGGCTCTCCTTCCCAAGCTACCTGTGCTATATATGTCAACGAAAATCTGGCATCCCTTTCATCTGTGACTTCTCTTTAAAAAAAGTTGCAGAGTGATCCATAGGTACCGTCAAACAATTCATGAATGCATGCTGAACAACAAAATGACATTCTCTGCGTTAAGTTTGAATGATTTCCAAGACTTCATGTAAATAACAATAAAAAAACTTCAACATCATTCCAATTTTGATTTAAACCTGCACTATGTTTTCCTTTTTAGCTGTGGACTTGCTACACTAATGAATTTTGTCTTCTCTATCGGCGCTGGTTCCGGAAATTTAACACCACTCTTACAAACACATTCACCTCAACAATTTGAAACAAAGAATGCAAATTTTTTCTCCAAAATGGCATTGAGTGGTACGCATGAGATCTTAGTGTTGACTCCTCATTATGAACATGAACAAAATTCACACTGATTTTGCAGAAAATTCACACAGATTTTGCATTTTTTCTTGATAATAAAAATGATTTTAGAATTTACAAATCTAAAATCAATAATAAAATTTTTGTTCCTTTAAACAGAAAAACTTGACCAATTCCATACCAATTATTTGTTGATCAATTCAATGGAGTTGAGTTTTCCAAGAACTGGTAGAGCTAGAATCCTCCTCCTCATATCCACTACAACATTATCGTAGCTCTGATACCACATGTAGATTCAGAAGTGTCCTCAGACACATAACTTTATTGATCATGGAAAAATATTACATTACAAATTACAGGAGTTTACAAAAGTAAACTCTCACTCTCACATTACACAATGAAATTAGGAAACTAACCTATTTATAAGCTCTATGTTCTAACTTAATCTAGTTATGGATTACTTAGAGGACCAACAAGTGTCCATTTACAATATATGACCTTCTAACCATTCTACTAACTTTATTCCTATTTTAGAGCCTAGGAAATGACTCTATTCTAGAGTCCTATTTTTACTAACAAAATACTATTTCTAAGTATCTCTAATATTTATTAAATATTCTAATTTAATAAATATATTTATCCTAACTTTACATTATTTAATTTATGTATTTTTGGATTTATAATTTCCTTTATGAAAGAGGCTAACATATGCACGGAGGCGAAGCAGGCAGTGTAAAAATACACTACGCTACGTGCTCATGGCGTGGCACTGCGCACCTGGCCAGGTGCTACGCACTTGCCCAGAAAATACCGGAGGCACTTGAGGCACCGCCAAGTCCGCCCGACGCTACGCATAGGCACTGTGTATTGACGATGCGCACAGGCACTGTTCTTCGGCCAGATTGTTACAAATTTTCTCAAAAAGGATCCAAAGTCTGAAATTCACCGTCAAACTTCTGAAAGCATGGTCTAAGGTTAGTGAAATTTCCTTTTTTCTCCCAAGCTCTCCTTTTTCTAAAAACAAGAAAGCTATCCATAGTCAAAATAAGCCCAAAACCATAGACTATGCAAAGATCAATTACTTAGTTTTTGAGTTAGGGTTTGCAAGAAAATTTGGTTTTGAGTACAAAAGAAGGGGATTGGGTGAGTGTAGTTATTTCCTAACCTCTAAACCCCAAGTGCGAGCTCTAAAAAATCATTTCCACCTTAGTTTTCCTTTTGCAAAAAGTTGACCTAAAGCCAGTAAAAGCACTTAGTTTGCCCAAAAAACCCTCAAGAAAAGTTCAAAAGCCCTACTCCTGTTTTTAGACCATTCACCATTTCAGAGGGAGAAAGTCATACCAATGGTGATGAGAGTCATACTCCCACCAAGCCAAAATATCATGGAGGAAAAGAAAAAATATTTGAGCCCATAGACACCACTCCAATCACTTCATCTCCTATGATCCTTTCATGCTTCCAGGATGTAGGGTGTTACAATTTTTGTGAGAAGGTCAAGCATGTCAACAGTCATCCAGACTTGACTAGATTGTTTTTCTGTAGCCTAGAAAACCATGAAGTTAATCTAGCAGGGGTCCAATTTGAGCTTTCATCTGAAAGCATTTCCAAGGCAACCAGTATACCAGACATTGGTGAGCTTTGGTTCAAACAAAGAAAGTTGGATTTGGGTTATTATGGACCTTGTTTGAAACCCACCTATCAGCAAAATTGCAAGGCTATTTTTCCTTTTTCTTATTTTCTAGAAAGCTATGCAACATTAATGAGGTCGATTATCAGTTTTTTCACATGTGAGGGAAGATACTCCCGGATCTATTCATATCATATCAAGTTGCTGATGCATTTTACCAAATTCAAGATGATGAACCTACCTTATTACCTTTTCCGGAGTATTGATAAAATGGCCTCTGTTTTCAAAAGGAAAAGCTATGACCACCAAATGCCTAGCTTCTTTCATCACTCCTTGATCAAGATGATTTTCCTATACTAGCTTGAGAAACAAGGTATATCTTGGGAGACCTACATCTCACATGATGTGTTTGTAGACCCCCGGGCCTCCATCCAATATAAATTTCCTTCCACTTCACAACCATCTACCTCCACACATCCATCATCTCCCCATATGCCTTCTCCATAAATAATTTCACCTATTACCTCCTCCCCTAAATTACCAAGTGAAGGGGCTGATAGTAGCCCTAGTGAAGAGAAAATAGGAGGCAACAATCAAGAATAATATGAGACAGAAAATGATGGAAAATGAGAGAGCAGTAAAGAAGAAGAGGATAAAAATGAATAAAATGATGAAGAGGAGGGAATTAGCCATGAAGAAAGAAGTAGTGGCCATGAAGAAAGCAGCCATGATCATGAAGAAAGCAGTGATGATCATGAGGAAAGAATTCAAAAAGAATATGATGTAGATGAAGAAGAAGATGAAGGAGAGGAAGGTGGCCAAGAAGAAAGTAGCAATGGCCAAGAGTAGCAAGATAATGAAGGAGAAAACAAATATGAAACTAGTAATGGCAGCCACAAAGATAACATTAGTGAAAGCAGCCACAAGGATGAAAGTAATGAACATGATGATCAGGAAGAAGACAGTGAAGAAAGAGAATAGTCAGATGAGGAAGGCAACTATCTAAGTGCCCAAGTTAGTCCAAGAAAGAGTCATGACAGTCATGACTATCTTGACAAAAATCAGTCCATAGAAGACAAAGAGAATCAAAGTGAGGAAGGCACAGAAAAATAAGAGCAAAGTGAAGAACAAAATGATGACAACATTCCCTTTGATACTCCAATTATTTCCCCTCTCTCATGCACTTATCACAGAGGGAAAAGGGATGTGTTTGCTGCCTCTAAAAGGCAAAGGGCCATCCCCTCACAAAATACCAAAGCATTAGACAAAGGCAAAGAAAAAATGAAGAGTTTTGAGCAAAAGGCACCAGTTCGGAGGATCAAAATGATCAAAAAGGCTTCTCAAGGGCCTCTCTTTGTTGATCTAGACAATGATAATGAGGACCAAGTGATGAATACAAAATTTCTCCTCCTAGAAAAATATGCCTAGCTTCAAGAATGGGAAAATGATTTTGAAAGGGCACAAAGGGTCATCTACTATTATAAACAGGAGCACAAACATTTTAAAGAGGTGAAGAGGGGCCTTGCCTTGTAGAAAAAAAATGATGAAACACTATGCAAGGAAGAGCATGCTTGCTAACGCCAAATTGGAGCAAGCCCTCCTAGAGCTAGAAGAGATAAAAATACCCAAAATTCATGACAGCCTCAAGATTTTGGCTGATTCTTCTCAGAAGGTATCTAAAACCCCTTGAGGGGTCTACACACCAATTTTGAAGAAAATCCGGAAGATTTTTGTTTCTTCCAAATTTTGGCTCTTAGGAGCACAACACCCTAGGTGCTACGCTCTTTTTTGGGGCATCCTTAGCTGCTAATTTTTACATTTTTTGGTTTTTCATGTCACCAATAGTCTACCCACAAAATTTCAGGTCAATTGGAGTAGTTTTTCCCCCTCAAAAGGTCAAACAACACCTCAAAAATGACCTTTCAGCCTCCTTTTCAGGCCAGGCACTCTGCGCTATGCAGTCATGGGAGCTTGTATTTTTGAGCATGTAAATGGAATCCATTCAGAAAAAATCAATTATTTCTGGAAGGTAGAATCTTCAAGCTTTCCAAAGAGCCATCACAAGGCCAAATCCGATGCTGGGAAGGGGTCAAAAAATCAGCTGGAACAGACCCCAATTTTTGCTGATATGGAGCTACACAAAGACAACTTTTTGCCAAAAAGTCAACAAAAGACACTAATTAATGGAAAATTGATTTTTTAATGTTTTCTTGGACAAAAAAATCTTGATTCAATTGGGGAGTTATGTTTTGGTGTGTTTCATTTATTTTCTTATCTCTTATGTGTCTTGGGCCTTGCATGGTCATTATGCACATTTATGACATTTATGACTGAATTAGGGTTTCTAGAAGCCTCTTAGGGTTTCCACCTCCTCATTTGCTCCATAAATGAGGCTCTTGTTTATCTTGTTGAATTTTAATGACTTATGTTGAAGCAAATACATAGTCTCTTGGAGTTTTTTATGGAAATTTGATGTCTTGGAGCTCATGCATGCCTTGGTTTTCTTGTTTATGGAGAGAGACTCTTTACAGGATCCATAAGCTTGGTTGATGGTGAAGTGTTTCTTATGTTTATGTTTTCTATTTTTCCATTATGTTTCCATCTTTCTATGTTGCAGTAGGACAAAAAAATTAGATTAAGAAATATTTTCCTGATGGCACCTTACCTCTGTTTGTCCTTCACTGCCTTCATGTTTTGTTCTGTTGAGATATGTTAGGGAATCCATCTCTTGCTCTCTAAGAAGTTCTTAGCTTGTCCATTTCTTGAACAGTTTAGATCAGTTAGTGTCAAGTATGATTTATGGCTAGCCCTGCATATTGTTGCTACTGAAATACTCTGTTTTGGAATTAACTCTTTAAAGCATCTTTGCCTAGGTTTACCAAAGAAGTTTGTTTGAATCATGCTCTTTTCCTTTACTAGCTAAATTTGTTTCAAAGAACCTTCACAGTTGTAGCTTTAGATGTTCAGAGTTTTCTCTTCTTCTATGGTTATAACTACCTGTGCATCTTAAAAAAAAATTCTGCTCTTGATAATGAAATCTATGAAAGTTAAATAAGTTTCTTTCCTTTCTATAATTTCATTTGAATGTTTGTCTTGGATAATCATCTCTGTTCAGTTTGAAATCAAAAGGATTAGGTTTCACTTATATATTTGATTCTCTTTCCATGCATATGATTTTCTAACTCCCTTAGTGTAAAAAGTTTTTAAGGATTCAGTTTTTCCCTTCACTAGCTTTTATTCTCAAGTTTAATGTTCATCGCATCATCCACCACAACCTCAAAGACCCACCAACCAAGTTAAAATTGCCTTGAAAATGCTCTTGAAACCATTGATGAACTCATCATGACCTTGTTAGACTTTGTAATGTTCCAAAATTTTCATGAGTCAATTGGAACATTAATTTTTGCTCATTTTATGTAGTAGGTGAATAAAAAGGAAGAGGATGCCTCTTAACATGAATAAAACCCTTCCTAATGTAAAAAGGGAACTTTTGAGTAGCTTATTTTACACCTCCTAGTGTGAAAGGGGCCAAGTGTATGAGGACAAGGTCAGGTTGACCAAGTCAACCAGTGCAGCCTAAGGAGGAGTAGCTTGGCTAAGAAGCCAGCACAGTTTTCAAGGGAAGAGATTCAAATGAAGATAGAAACCCTAAGAAGTGGGACCCAAGGTGAAGGAGATCAAAACTTCATAACGAGGAGAAGGGCAGCATTGTAAGCTTAGCTTGTGTATTTTCATTTCATGTCTACTTAGACATTTTCTGCAAACTCCTGCTACTCAGCAGAGTTTAGAGGAATTCCTGTTTAGGAATTTCCTTTCCTTCATTGAGTGATCTCTTGAAGGGGGTTTTGCTTCATTGCTCCCACATCTGGATTGTAGGCCAAGCATTTCTCACAGTTGCAGCATTATTTCTGTAACAGAGGACGTTGTGTTATTGGGCAGTGCAGTGGGAGGGTTGTTTCATCTACTCTTGTGCATTTCCATTCAGTGGAGGGAGTTTCTCTTGCATTTAGGGAGTTGTGTAGGAGATTTCAGAGCTCATTTCAGATCTTGGCATGTGTCCAACTCACGTTCCATCCATTACAGCACAATCCACTGGGTAAATTGCATTATTTTTGTGAGAGCAGCAACTGCGGGGTTTGATCCCTTGCTTGAGGGCTTGTTCTTTGGAGAAGGGGCCAACCCTTCTCCCAAAAATCTCTAAATTCCATTCCTCTTCTGTATTTTCATATTCTCAGTCATATTTATGTTCATTGTTTTAGTGACTGCATTTTCCAGCTACATATAATTGCAGATCTGCACTTGTACACTTTGTATTTCCATGAAACCCCTTGTCGGTGATCTTTATTGTGTATAGAGAGGAAAGGAATCACATTTTCTTAGCCATTGGATATTTGTTTATTTCAGATCTGATATTTCATTTTATTCTCTATATAAACCCTAATGAAAATAATAGAAATCTTGATTCAGTAGTTTCTACATGTTCTAAGCCATGGGGTTTAAGCTCATTGGAGGCACATAGAAATAGGGAGAGTTGTTTATATGAGGTAGAGTCATTTGTTTCACCTCATATTCTACATGTGAGCTGCATATCATATCTACTAAGGGTCATAATTCCCATTTCTCACTTGTATAGCATTATTTTCTGGAGACAGTTGTTTGTGCTTACATGTTGCTACCATTTTCAGCTAGTTCATTGTGGGAGACCTGAATAACCTACTTAAGGTTATCTCTTTGAGCCTAAATTCTACAAGGAGGTAAAATATTATATGTTCAAAGGCAACACATTAGTGGTTCACCTTATTTTCACATCTAATTCCTTCTACAACGTCCCTAAGGAGCTGCAACAACAATTTCCTGAGTAGGGAAAATCACATATCTGTAGACAGAGACTGCAAAAGGCTAGGTAGCCTCTGGTTCTCTCCCTTCTTAGGAAGGAGACATAACTATTAAATGCCTTAGCAGTCCATCTATGGCACAAAATTGTGATGTTTCTGAAAAATGGACATTACAGTGCTATCAGAGCATGATCTCTGGCACTACCTATGATATCAATCTTTCAGAAAACTAAAGAGAAGATCAAGGAGCAGCTATCTTGGCTCAGCCTGTGGATTTCAGATCCACCCAGAGAATACGAAGAAGAGGAGAAAAAATATGGAGAGGATGAGGTTATTCTCATCCATTTTTCAGATCAGAAAGGAGTCTCTCCAAAGGGGTTCAACCAATGGGAAAGAAAGGTGCAGTGAAACTCCAAGAGGGTTTCAGGATGAGAAAAGCTGCAGTGAAACCTCTAGAGGGTTTCAAGAGGTAGAAAAGGATGAAAGCACTTCCTATGCTCATGAAGGAAGTGAAGAATATGGAGGGCCACAAGAGGAAGTGGATAGATGGCCAGATGAGGAGGAGCATTCTTCTCCACTTCAGAAGGCTTCTACCAGCGTTGTCTAGTTCATAGAGGAGCAACCCACCATATCAACAGTTGGATAAACCAACAAATTATAGAGAGACTCTTGTAGCCATACAAGTTGTCTCGAAGATCCACAAAGGTATGCAAAAATTTCCATGTAGTGGTATTCCAAAAAAGGGCATAGGAGGGTTGGGAAATTTGCATTCACATGGCCCAGGATTGAAACTTCATGCTGATAAAGAGGAGAAAGTTTATACAGCACTGTACAAGAGGGGTTTGATCCAATAAGGGATCAACACTTATTCCTTTGCACCCTTATTGAGTTGCATGCAGCATGAGGATTTATGGTGCAAGGATTTAGAGAGCATCATGCATAATGTGCCATCTCCTAAGGATGTCTTGCCCTTAACACTCTTGGATCCTTGTGGATTCAAGGGTTTGATTAATGACAGACCTTTCCTAGAAATTCTTCAAGCGGTTACATCTCAACATTCCATGAGGTGTAAGAAGGGACACTTGCTTTGGGATAATGACAATCTTCATTGGGAAGATGCCAAAGGAGAGAAGGAATAGGGACAGCCATACCTTAATGGAGGAGAGTGGGTGGAGATCAAGAGGCTTGTGAGCCACTTGCATATCTATGACATAGGGCAGCAAGAGGCAAAGCTGCGCTGGCTACTCAGGAGAGATTTTGGCCATCATGAGACATGTCCTTTTCTCAAGGGTATGAGGATGGAAGAAGCTTGGCAGGATACTTTTATCATGGGAAAACAAGGAGTGTGGATGCATTATGATGGTAGGTTCATTTTTTTTCCACCACATATGATGAGTGATGGAGGTATGAAGGGGCAACAAGGATATTTGTTGCTTTGGAGGATTGGGAGAGAGCAAGGAAAAAAATTATCTCCCACTTGGCATAGTTTTGAAAGAGTGAAGTATGGCACTATGATGGTGCAAGAGGTGTTTTCATCATGGAGGAGACCCCTCATATATGATAGCATTATGGAGAATATATTTGAAAAGCTAGATGTCAAAGAATGGAGCTTGATATGGATGAGAGCCTATGTGTATAGGCCAACAACGTTATCTCTTTGGAGCAGTAACCGATGGATGAATTGTGCCCAACAGAGGTCTGGTGATTCCATAACCCACAGGTCCCAAGATCATTTCATCTCGGTTGCACTTGATGAGGAGAGATGAGGTGAGATGGATGAGGTAGTAGATGGAGTCATCTATTACTATGCTACATTCTTCTTGACTTGGATTCCCAAGCATGAGAAGAAGGATCTTCTTGCAGGACCTAGTTCATTCCTCTTCATGGGAGCATGCCAAACAACTGTGGAGGGTTCATTCATGGATCCATACATCATTTCACTCTCATCATATGGTAAGAATTATATTTTTTACATTGGCGGATTTGTATACTCTGACCATTATCTTGCAGTGCATGGTTGTACAAGAGGGTAAGCTGATCAGATTGCTCCCCGGGAAAAGTTGGGAAAAATTATATGATGGAGGTAGCCATATTTCACATGGCCTATGGCAGATTTTTTTCCATTGCATACATGTTCATCTAATTTACATTATCATCCATGAGTCACAAATCATTTTTCCATGTAAATTTCTGAAGTAGCAACTCGGAAAACTGCACTGCCACTATTGGGGAAACTGTTGGTACTTCGTTGCATCACATGAAAAATTCAGAATTTTCCTCATTTTTTTGCTGATCATGAATCCTCTTGCTGATGTGGATCTTATTTACATTGGGTGTATGATTGGAAGGATGATATATGAGTGGGGAGTGTCCTTAAAGGGGAAGGATTCTCACATTTTCTGCATTGCATGTTCTAAAGGGAACATGAGAAAAACTATGGCCACTACAGCTAAGTATTTGTTCAATTTTGATGTGGGAAATAAGTATGATTTTAATTAATTGTATAATCATGGGAAAGTGGCAAAACATGAATTGTATGTTCAGCTGATCCATTTAGCCATTTACTTTCTACTAGTGGATGTGATAATTATCACCACTAGTCGTTCAACAACATACTACTTGCAATACCATTTTCTGAAGGAGCAATGGATGAGATTACACTATGTCCTTTTGAGACCTTGTTTTTATCATACAGAAGAATTTAAAACCTACATCGAAAATCTCATTTGGACATTCTATGATGATCATTTCCTCTTCATCATGGAAGAAATGTTTTGGGGTAGCTTGTTATTCAATGTTGGAGGAGAAATATTTTGTGGATTGCTCTACATTTTTCCACTTGAGGGCAATAAATTTGTAGCCCATAAATAGCACATACTCTTCACTATTCATAAGTGGAGAGGAGGATAGCATGGGATAGGCTTCCTTGCCTATCATGTTCAGTTATTCAGCCCACCTACACTTCTGGGGCCAAACGTGGAGGAAACTTTTCATGAGTTACCATGCAGGAGGGTGGCTCATTCCATATGGATGATAGCTTGGGGGTGGAGGTTTCACTTTGGGGGAGAGGAATTCCCATCCATCTTGCAATCCATGCCTTGATGAGACCTCTAGACCATACATGGTTGTCTCTTTGAGCACTTTCCTTCTCATGATCATAGTCATTTGGGGAGTTTCACCAAGTGCAAATATATATGCTTGGGAGAGGCACTATGGAGTTTCATGGATGAGATGGCATCATGTTCTTTGAGGATTCCATCATATGGTGATGCTACCAGAGGAGGTAAGTATATTCATTCAGTTCTATCCTTGCAGTTTCTTGAGGACAAGCAACATTTGGGAGGGGAGGATTGTATGTTCCAAAATTTTCATGAGTAAATTGGAACATTAATTTTTGCTCATTTTATGTAGTATCTTAATAAAAAGGAAGAGGAGGCCTCTTAACATGAATAAAACCATTCCTAATGTAAAAATGGAACTTTTGAGCAGCTTATTTTACACCTCCTAGTGTGAAAAGGGCCAAGTTTATGAGGACAAGGTGAGGTTGACCAAGTCAAACAGCACAACCTAAGGAGGAGTAGCTTGCCTAAGAAGCCAGCGCATTTTTGGAGGGAAGAGATTCAAATGAAGATGGAAACCCTAAGAGGTGGGACCCAAGGTGAAGGAGCTCAAAACTTCATAAGGAGGAGAAGGGCAGCATTGCAAGCTTAGTTTGTGTATTTCGATTTCTTGTCTACTTAGACATTTTCTGCAAACTCCTGCTGCTCAGCAGAGTTTAGAGAAATTCTTGTTTAGGAATTTCCTCTCCTTCATTGAGTGATCTCTTGAAGGGGTTTTTGCTTCATTTCTCCCACATCTGGATTGTAGGCCAAGAATTTCTCACAGTTGTAGCATTATTTCTGTAGCAGAGGATGTTGTGTTGCTTCATAGTGCAGTGGGAGGGTTGTTTCATCTACTCTTGTGCATTTCCATTCAGTGGAGGGAGTTTCTCTTGCATTGAGGGAGCTGTGTAGGAGATTTCAGAGCTCATTTCAGATCTTGGCATGTGGAAAAATCATGTTCCATCCATTACAGTGCAGTTCACTGGGTAAACTGTGTTATTTTTGTGAGAGCAACAACTGCGGGGTTTGATCCCTTGCTTGAGGGCTTATTCTTTGGAGAAAGGACCAACCCTTCTCCCGGAAAGCTCTACATTCCATTCCTCTTCTGTATTTCCATATTTTCAGTCATATTTATGTTCAGTGTTGCAGTGACTACATTTTCCAGCTACATATAATTGCATATATGCACTTGTACACGTTGTATTTCTATGAAACCCCTTGTGGGTGATCTTAATTGTGTATAAAGAGGAAAGGAATCACATTTTCTTAGCCATTGGATATTTGTTTATTTCAGATCTAATATTTCATCATATTCTCTGTATAAACCCTAATGAAAAAAACGCAGATCTTGATTCAGTAGTTTCTACATGTTCTAAGCCATGGGATTTAAGCTCATTTAAGGCACATAGAAATAGGGAGAACTATTTATATGAGCTAGAGTCATTTGTTTCACCTCATATTCTACATGTGAGCTGTATATCATATCTAATAAGGGTCATAAGTCCCATTTCTTACTTGTATAGCGTTATTTTCTGGAGACAGTTGTGTGTGCTTACATGTTGCTACCATTTTCAGCTAGTTCACTATGGGAGACCTGAATAACCTGCTTACGGTTATTTCTTTGAGCCTAAACTCTGAGAGGAGATCAAATATTATATGTTAAAAGGAAACACATCAATGATTAACATTATTTTCACATCTACTTCCTTATACAGCGTCCCCAAGGAGCTGCAGCAGCAATTTCCTAAGTAGGGAAAATCAAATATCTGTAGACAGAGACTGCAAAAGGCTAGGTAGCCTCTGGTTCTCTCCCTTCTTAGGAAGGAGACATAACCATTAAATGCCTCAGTATTCCATCTTTGGCACAAACTTGTGATGTTTCTGAAAAAGGGACATTACAGACTCCATTGCCCAATTACTTAAAAATCTTCCATGTTTTATATCTAAATCCATTTGAGCATCATACCAAACAAAAAACAATAAAAATACCATGCACTTAAAATCTAGCCTAAAATCAACCCTAATCAGCAAAACAAGTTCACATCTTTGCACCTACTAGAGAGATCCCTCTCCGAATCTAGGAAGGCTAGGTCCTAGGATTCCAAAGCTTTGTTTGATGTTACCCTGTACCTTTATATCTCAATCAATCTAGAAAATTATGGGGAGCTAACATAATGGCGATCACGGTGGGACTCATACTGATAAATAAAATTAGAATTACCTAAACCTTTCAAAAAACCCTTAAGAGTACTACGTTGTGGATTTATCCAACCTCTCACACCAACATAATGGTGATCGGGGTGGGACGGAGTTCATATTAGCCTGAAAAACTCTTATAGATTCATATACATCCCTAGTTTGACTTAAAAACCAACCCATAGCCAAGAGTAGAAACTAATTGCTTCACCATCCTAGTAATATGATGACTCAGCTAGGGGATACTCATTAACCTTAAGGTTGCATAAATAAACTAAAAAACCAAAAATTACTCCCTAGATTGATTTTTATCAAGAATTTGGTGGTGGATCATTGTATAGCTATCTTCAAAATTTCAAAAACAATCCACTTGGTGACTCCACTAGCCTCCAGTAGGCCTTTTTCATCCCACTAGTCATGTAGGTTGTTCGAGGATTTTGTCAAATCAGTCCAAAACAATTTTTTAAGCCTAGTTATACCTTTTGTGAGTAAAGAGATCTGGCTTCATGAAGAATCAATACCAGATCACACCCAGACCCAAATCCTCCTACCGTAGTTGATAACCCAGAAAATATTTTGTGGCATACTTCTAAAGTTGGAAACTCACCCACTGTTAGGACCATACATAGAGCAAGCTCTGCACCGGAACACCTTACAGTTTCACAAGATCCTCAGCTTGACTTGCACCATACCAAGAACCTATTTAGGACCAAGTTACAAAGTAAGGTTCACCAAGCTGACTTTGAGCCCATAGATTTGCAACAAAGCTCCAATAGAGAAGCTTCTCCTTCCACTCCACCTGATTTTAAACTTCTCCATCACTTCAGCCCTTTTCATCTCAAATCTACTCAGAATCAGTCTTTCGTTCCAAGTACCTCAGCTACACCCATCCATACCACCAGTGTGAAAACCACCTCACTCCATCCTCCTCCACCTCTCATAAATCCTCCCCTTGTAAATCATACTTTGTTTACTTTCCCTCCCATCATGGTAGCCTAGTATGCTCCACTAGCTCTACAACAACCACTATTACCTTTGTCAAATGAATATCAATCCAAAATCCATCACTTGTTAGGGACTGAATCCATCACTGCTCAAAAACATGTAGATAGAATTAATGATGCTTTTGACTCCATGGAGATAGAAGAAGAAACCATAAAAATGAGGATTTTTCTCAGATCCTAGGAGGAGAACCCAAGAAATGGTTTAAAGACTTACCCCCCAACATCATTCATGATCTCGCTACTGTATACCAAACCTTTGTGAACAAATGGGAAATCAAGAATAACCCCCTTCAAATTATGTCCGAGTATAACAATGTTAAGAGAAATCTAAGAGAAAGCGTTCATGACTACTCCACTAGGTTTAATAGTGTTTACAATGCTCTCCCACCTCACATAAAACCTCCACAAGGCTTGGCCTTGGTAAAATATCCCGAAGGCTTTAATGATGATATGGTCTATCAACTAAGAGAGAGAGATTACCTAACTCTAGAAGACATACAAAAGGGGGATATGAGTGTAGAGCCAATTTGATTGAAAAAAGGGCCAGGATGAGATTAGAAAAAAGGGTGACTTATAAAGATGACGCGACACCTGCACCCTCCGCTTCCGACACCAAACATGACTCCATAGTTAAGACAATGGAGAGGATGATGGAAAAATTCAGTTTGAATGAGAGAACACCTCCTACGGAAAATCAAACCAATCTTCAATACAGGAATAGAAATAAAAAATTTAGAAGAGACCCTCCTCAAGTCAGAAAAAGAGAGAGTGAACAACAGATCAGACCCCCTTTCCAAGACAACTATGTAGATGAAGAAGAAAGAGAGCCTGACCAGTTGGAAGAAGACCATGTAAATGTCTTAGGTTCGGATGATGAGGATAACACATTCCTTATTGAAGAAGAACAAAGGATGTTTTCTTGAAAACCAGATGAGAAATCATATGAAGATTCTGAAGATTATAGATTAGGATTTGAGAATTCCATAATGGAATTCCATAGGAAGTATGATCTTATGAGCAAAAAGAGTCAAGATATTCCTAAAACAAATCAGTCAAACACTTCTATTAGAAAATTCTCTGAACCTATCCCTAAAAAGACAGCAGAAAACACAAATAATATGGCTAAGAAAAATGAACTAAACAAGCCAAAGACTAGTGAACCTAATAAAGATTCAAGTTTCCCTAGTACTTCAACTAGTGGCCCTGAAAAAAATCCTACTTTCCAAACCATCAAATCAGAATCAACAAATTAAAAATGTAGAAAAACTGATGGCTCATAAAACTGATGTAAATGCAATAAAGGCACCTGCACCTTTCATTTTTAAGGGGGAGATTGCCAAATTCAAGATAACCATACCCCTCACTGAGCTGGTAACCCAAGAGGTATATAGATCCTAGATTTTCAAAGTGTTAAATATAGGGAATGATACCGATACTTTAAACTTAACTGATGATAAACCAAAATTGTTGTTTGGTCCTAAAGTAGAGGGAAAATATCAAGAAGGAGTTGTCCCTCTTTTCTATGTAAGTCTGAACATACATGATAAAATGTTGCATAATGCTATATTAGACTTTCGTGCCTCACACAAACTCATGTCAAAGGTTGTGATGGAGATATTGGGCTTATAGATCACAAAGCCCTAAAAATATTTGTACTCTTTTGATTCCAGTAGGGTCAAGTGTCTAGGCCTAATCAAGGATCTGTGTGTCAATCTAGCACAAATCCCAACCAAAAGTCTAGTCATGGATATAGTTTTGGTTGACATTCCCCCAAAGTATGGCATGCTTTTATCTAGACCATGGGGGGCCAAACTCCAGGGAACCCTTCAAATGGACATGACTTATGCCACCATCCTAGTTTTCAATCAAACAAGGAGATTATATTAGGAATCCCACATGAAATACATGGTCAGTAACATAGATAGGCCAAATAACACACTAGTTTATTCCATTCACTGAGACCTTGACTCCTTCATCCTATACAATGAAAATTACATAGATGAAAAAATAAATGGCAAGGACAAATAACTAAGCCCCTCAGAACAACCAAGCCAATCCTCTGACCAAGAAAATGACACCCCAAATCCGAGTAGCCCCAAAGTGCAGAATATTGACAAAACTGAAATTGACACCCTTAGGCATATAAGATTTGATGTCTCTTGTGGTAAGGCTGGCTCAGGAGCAGGGGTTTGGTTCCACAACACAAATAAAGGCCATTCCTATAGGCTAAATTTCCATTGCACCAACAACGTTGCCAAATATGAGGCTCTCCTTATTAGTTTACACCTACTCAAAGAACTCAAAGCTAAGAAAACCTTGGTTCAAGGAGTTTCAGAACTGATCATAAATCAAATTAAGGGAGAATATTCAGCCAATAACCCTAGGCTAAGGTAATATAGAAACGTTTCCCTGGACCTTCTCAAAACCTTTGAGAAATATGAGCTCACTTTCATTCTTAGGGCCCAAAACTGCCTTGCCAATGAGCTTGCCTTTGCTGCTAGCAATTTCTCTTTACCTTATGAAGAGAATCAATGACTCATAAAAATAAATAACAGGCCTATTGTACTGGACAAACTAAACCATTGGCAAGTGTTTGAAAATGATGACCAAATATATGATTTTCTGCAATCCATAAATGACTTTGCAAGTGAAAAACAAAGTTTGAGATTTGAAAGAAATAATTTTGCTGAAAATAAAACTCCAAAAACAGAGCTTCCCTTTGATGATGATATAAACCACCTTCAGAACCCTTGTGTTGCAGAAGTACTTGATAAAAAAAATCAAAGAGAACTTGAAATTCTGCAATACAAAGATGACACCCTGCCAAGAGGCCTTACACCACTAGAAGAGTTGTTTGATTCTAATGATGTAGCTAAAAAACCCAAGATGGAATCCATTGGAAAAAATGTAGAAGAGTGTAACATTGGAGGGATAAAAGAGCCTAAAATAATCAAGTTGTCCAAAGCTCTCCCATCTCACACAAAACAGAAATACATTGAGCTTTTCAAAGAATTTGAAGATGTGTTTGCTTGGGGGTATGAAGACTTGAAATCCTATGACACCAAAATCATCCAACATAAAATTCCTCTCAAGGAAAATCAGAAACCATTTAAACAAAAGTTGAGAAGAATAAACCCCATTTTGTTACCCTCAGTTGAGAAAGAGATGAAAAAGGTGTACGATGTTGGGATCATAGTCCCTGTCCGATACTCAGAATGGGTGTCCAAACTTGTGTCAGTTAGGAAGAAGACCGGGGAAATTAGGCTTTGTATTGACTTCAGAAATTTGAACATAGCCTCCTTGAAAGAAAGCTACCCCTTGCTTAAAATGGATCACATACTCCAAAAAGTAGTTGGCTCCTAAAGAATCTCATTACTAGATGGCCTCTCAAGTTATAACAAAGTTCTAGTCTTTCCAAGTGACCAACTCAAAACAGCTTTCGCTATACCTTGGGGTACATTCATGTATGTTAAATTCCATTCGGTTTAATAAATGCAGGGGATACTTTCCAAAGGGAAATGGAAATATCTTTTTCAGAGGACATAGGTTACTTCATAGTCATATATCTTGATGACATCACTGTCTACTCTAAGACGGATGAGGAGCACTTGTTCCACTTGAGAAAAGTCTTTGAAAAATGTAGAAAGTATGGTCTATCCCTAAATCCTAAGAAAACTTTGTTTGGCCTACAAGAAGGAAAACTCTCAGGTCACATCATCTCTGAGGAAGCAATCAAAATAGATCCCAAAATAATAGAAGGCATCTTACAAATTAGCCCTCCTAGAAACATTAAAGAGATGCAATCTTTCATTTGAAAGATTAACTTCCTAAGAAGATTCATCCCTAACCTTGCTGAGATCCTAAGAAATATCACAAATATGTTAAAAATGGAAGTAGGAGTGAAGTGGAATATGGAAGCAAAACAATATTTTGAGTTGATAAAATAAGCACTCACACAAACACCAGTCTTAATTAGCCCTGACTTCACCAAGCACTTTTACATTTTCTTTTTTGCCTCTGAACATACTGTGGCAGTAGTATTGTTGCAAAATAACATCATGGGGCAAGAGCATCCCATAGCTTTCTTCAGCAAAGCCTTAAGGGATGCCCCTCTAAAGTATAACATTATGGAGAAACAAGCCTTTGCCTTAATCAAATCTTTGAAGGATTTTAGAGTTTATATTTTGCATTCACATATCATAAGCTTTGTCCCAAACATAGTTGTCAAAGATATACTTAATGAAGACCCTGATGGTAAAAGGGGAAAGTGGATTGCTATCATTTAAGAATATGATTTAGAAATCAGACCCACTAAATTGATTAAAGGACAAGTACTTGCAAAAATTATGGCTGACTAAAATTTCCAAGCTATAGACATGAATATGGTTGGTATGTTGGAAGAACTGAAGAACACACAGCACCATACATTGAAGAAATGTTTCTAAATTCACCTTGGTATGTTGATATTATTTATGTGCTTCTTTATCTCAATGCTCCCCCTTCTTTGTCAAAAACTAAAGCAAGATTATTAAAATAGAAAAAATTAATTTTTTTCATTCTAAATGGAGTATTATACTTGAAGAGTTTTGCTGGTTTGATGCTTAAGTGTTGTCTTGAAGATGATGCAAAGAAAATCATGCATGAATTACATGAGGGAGAATGTGGGGGTCACCTCTATTGGGAGACCACAACCAAAAATATCCTTAGAGCTGGCTACTATTGGCCTACCTTATTTTTCAATACTCACAAAATAGTCATCACTTGCCTTAAATGCCAAATCTTTGATGGAAAAATAAAGATCCTACCTTTACCATTGCACCCCATCAGTGTTGAAGCCCCTTTTCAGCACTGGGGTTTGGACTTCATAGGAGAGATCCATACTACTTCATCTACCCAACATAAGTGGATCCTCACTGCCACTGATTATTTCACCAAGTGGATAGAAGCCATCCCTTCTAGAAATGCCACTGACTTAGTCATCATCAAGTTCCTTGAAACCAACATCCTATCTAGGTTTGGTT